>CAMZMU010000125.1:0-164476 GCA_947311845.1 Poa pratensis
AGATATTGAATTTCTAATTTGATGCCAGTACTGAATTTCAGAGAGATTTAAATTAGAAAAACTAGCTGTTCTGGATATGTTGAGATTTCTGACGGGTGGGTCCACTCATCAGTGACTCAAACGAAACGCTGCGCGCTGGATAATGTTTAAAAGTCTGACAGTGGGGTCTGCCAGTCAGCCTCTCATCTAAACGAAGGGGTACGCTGCCGTGGATCAAAGATCCAACGACTCACGTTCAATCGCATCGGCGACGACCTAAAACTGGCGGCGTCGTGGCTCCGGCGATGGCGAGGTGGTTGGAGGCTCACCTAGGGGGCTCGGGAGGATGTGTGGAAGATGCAGAAGTGTCGCGGCGGCCTGGGGAAGCTCGATGGAGGGGTCCTGCTTCCTGGGATGGCTTGTATCGTCGACGGCGAGCAGCTGCACTTCCAGCCACGGCACGAACTCCGGCGAGCTCCCTGCGTCGCTTCTGGGCACGGATCAAGGGGAAAACACGGCGGGTGAGTGTGTGTTAATGGAGAGGATAGTGCAGGCCAGAGAGGAGAGAAAGAGAGAGCAGCACGGCGTGGCCGTGTTCGTCTCCTACCTCGGGCACGGCCGAGCTCGGAGATGACGCGGCAGCAGCAACTCGCTGCAGCAATGGTTCCGCCCTCCTGGCGGTGCACGAGTGAAGGTGGAGTAAGGGAGAGGGACTGGGGCGGCGTGGAGAAAATGCGAGGGCTCGGGGTGCTTATAAGCTTGACGCTCGGCTCACGGTGGTCGTCGTCCACGCGGTGTCCAGAGGGTGGGAGAGATCGGCGGAGGTTGTCTGGGGGGCCGCGGGTGAGCTTTGGAGTGGCTGGACGCAGCCACGCAGCGTGGGGTGTAGTGGCGCGCTGTCTCGACCGCGGTGTCCATGGGTCGGCCATGGCGGACATCGAGCATGGACGCGTGCTATGCGCGCGAGTGTGGCGTGGTCTGGCTGGTGTTTTCACGTCCAAGGGAGCAAAAGAGCGAGGGAGAGGGGGGGCACGGTGCGGGGTCTCCACGGCGTCGACACCTTCGTCTTCAACAGTGGCGACCACGGCGACGTAAGGCGCGGGTTCCTGTCCCCTGGCGGTGCTCCTCTCCGTCTCCCCGACCAATTCCTTCGGCTCCGGCGGCGCGGTGAGGTGAGAGGGGTGAGAGAATTCGAATGGAGGCAGTGGCTAGCTCGATTGAGCTCGAATTCACTCGAATTTCATCGGATTGAAATCAAATTTGGGAAGAACACTTTTCTGCCACTAGGTGTTCGACGAAATGCTTGAACCAAACTCAATTTCTTATTTCTGAAATTTATTTTCATAATTTGCTTCCCACATATTTACCATGACTTGTTGTACTGTGTTGGAATTTATTTGCCAAGTGCATCATAGCACATTTTGTAATTTGAATATGATAAAGAAAGATGTTAAATTTAATTTTGGAATTTTGAAATTATTGTTTGGAGAGGAAGAGGTTGTAGGAATAAATTGAGAGTGATTATATTTCTACTCCACTGAATTTGTTTGGAATAAAAATAGTTTCTCCCTTGGAGAAATTTGTGTGACACTTGTCACATGATTTTCTAGTTTTTAACTTTTGTTTTATTTCTTTTCTTTTCTTCAAGTTTTTAATTAGAGCAAACAATCAATACAAAACAATCAAGAGATAATTATCACAAGCAACAAGCATAACCAACACATATAAAATAACAAAAGTTTTTGTTGGCCCACATTTTTTGTCTAATAATAATTGTCATAATTTTTGGGATGTTACAGATATGGAATAGAGGAAGAGGAGTACGAGTCATCCCCGGGTCCGGCTCGCTGGGTTGGAGTCTACACGGCACCCGCGACGAATCTTCACCCGGCATCCGTTTCAGCGGCTGCGACGGTGACAGTAGACACATTGGCACAGAACCAGCAGAATCAACAACAGTTACCGTTGCAGAACCAACTTATGATTTATAACCCGCCGCATGCCGGGATTGATGGAGAAAGAGCATCAGTTTCATCGGAGAGTGAGGCCACAGCACGTCACATGAATCAGTTTGGGTTTCTGATGAATAGATCAGCCGGAGAGGGAACATCCAATGCGCCACCTCACCCGAATCTTTTTAGTAATAACCTAGTATTGAATCCTACAATACTTGAAGCAGAAGTAACCTCGGAGAACGCAGCGACCCAGGCTAGAGAGGTGGACACTGCACGCCGTGCCTTGGAGCAACAGCGGCGGGAGTTTGTAGCAGAGAAGGAGCAGATGATAGCCAGGCAGCGTCAGTTGGATGAGCAGGAAACCGTCTTCATCACAACACGAGCGCCATGGAGAATCGTCAAATAACATAACCCGGGTATAGCAGGGGAGGCATCAGAGCCGGCTTCCACTTAAGGTGAGACATTAAATCCGACAGCTTTATTCATCACACCCAACGATCAGCAGCTAGAGCCGGCATAGGATATGCAGGAGGGGCATTACCCGGTAATATTGTCGGGTCAGCCAGGCCGCCTTCCGGAGGAGCCGGAGGCAACACTGGAGCTATGCCACCACCACCACCTAGATTTCATACGCCGCCGGGTCATTATAATAATCCTACAGATAATGTTTATGCAGCAACTTTAGCACTTGATCGTATTCCATTGGGAGATTCTCCAAGAGAAGTTGAGACCCAGCGAGCCATTGACATCTTGCGTACAGCTGTGGTCCAGCAGGTAAATTATCCAGATAACAGGAGTGGTTTGCATGGGACACCATACAACAGCTGTTCGAGGAGTCAACAGGGAAAGAGCCCGAGGCAGCATGAGACTAGTTCTACAAGACGGAGGGCAGAGCAGGCAAATCAGCAGCGCTGCCGCCACCGCCCAGACAGGCCGCTCCCGCCGCCTCAGCTGCGCAAGCCATTTATGATAGTTCGAGAGCCAGACGAGTAGCAAATTCCACAGCACGTGCCGAAGGAACCGGCGCGGCGCCTGCGGCCACAGTAGCAGTAAGTTCACCAGCACCATTGGTAATGCCGGGTCAGGTATCTTCTACAACAGTCTTGGCCGGCCCAAAGTGTTTGTCAGATCATATTAGAGCGGAGCCTTACCCGGAAAAGTTTAAAGAGCCAAGCAAAATTTCAAATTACGACCCAGTATGGAGCCAGAAGCTTGGTTGAGCAGTTATGAGATGGCAATGTGTATTCGCAATGCCTCAGAAAATATTCAGGCCAAATTCATGTATCTCATGATGACAGATGGAGTGGCAAAGTTATGGTTCAACACTTTACCAGAGAAGTCTATCAATTCTGGAGCGAGTTGAAGGCAGCCTTTATCAAAAAAATCCAGGGAACATGCAAGCGTCTGTACATGCTTGAGGATCTGGATCGATGCATTCAGAAGAAGGGTGAGTCTGCCCGTAAGTGGGTGAGCCGGGTCACGGAGATCCTCCACTCATCCACAGATATTAACCCCAGGAGTGCGTTGCAGTCTATGGAGAAAACTTGCAGATATGACCCTTTGGTGCAGAAATTGGGCCGCATGAAGAATAGCGGCCGGGTCTCAGAGATTACCATGGGAGAGATAATGGAGGCATGCAATAAGCACACTTCTACAGATAAAACAGAGATGATGGGAAGATAAGGGGAAAGGCCCCGTAAACAATGCAGGAAAGAACAACAATGGTGGTGGACAGAATAACAACAACAGCAATAACAATGGCAATCAGCACAAGCGATCGTACGGTGAAGGTAACTCAGACTTGGTGGCCAACACCAATGTCGGGTTCCAGAGGCCAAGGAGAGATGATTATCAAGGCAACAATGGAAATTACAATAGTGAAAATAGCTATAGAGGCCCACCTCGACCCACTAGCCTTATTGAAGCTTTCAGGATGTCGTGTCCCCGTCATAGTAAGATGGGCAAACCCGCCAATCACTCTCTGGAACAGTGTGTGGATTTGCAGAGGTGGAAAAATGAGAAGATACAGAGGGCGTTGCACGGCGGCAGTCGTGGAGGAGGACCCGGCCCGGGTGGTAACCCGGCAAACAGGCCACCTCCCAACGCAAATGCAGGACCCGGCAATGTCAGAAATAATCAGAATAGAGATGACCAGGGTGGGTTTCAGCAGAACCCAAGCAGCTTGGCCAGTATCATGTTCACACCAAACGCTACAAAGCGAGACAGAAAGTTGGTCAAAAGGGCGGTTAACATAGTTTCACCAGCAGTTCCAAGGTATCTAAAGTGGTCTGAGTATCCTATCACTTGGAGCAGGGATGATCACCCGCCAGTTGTGGAACATCCGGGTCTTCTAGCCCTGGTGGTGGCACCACAAGTGGGAGGGTATGTTTACACAAAGTGCTCATGGATGGAGATAGCAGTATCAATATCTTATATTACGACACTTTCTTGCGTATGGGTCTCAGGGAATCACAGTTGCAGCCAACGTCTACAATCTTTCATGGTATTGTTCCTGGAAAGTCATCACGGCCAGAAGGAAAAATTACACTGGAAGTTGCCTTTGGTGAGTCCCAGGAAAATTATCGTTCAGAGATGCTTACATTTGAAGTTGTGAAGTTGCAGAGCCCATATCATGCTCTTTTGGCAGACCCGCCTTTGCTCGTTTCATGGCCAGGCCATGTTATGTGTATTTGCAGTTGAAAATACCGGGTCCCAAGGGGATCATCACAGTCCATGGAAGCCGGGAGATGGCTAGAGTGCGATGAGGGTGATGCCGCCTTAGCTGAGCAGGCCTGTGCAGAGGATGAGCTGAAATTTACAAGTCTCAAGTAAACCCAATGACAGAACAGTATTGAAAAGGCCAACAGCTGAAGAAAAAGCAAAATTTAAGTCGGCTCAGGATACAAAGATGGTAGATTTCACACCCAGCGATCACTCCAAGCAGTTCGCCGTGGGGGCTCACCTGACTGATAAATAGGAAAGCGCGCTCATCGAGTTCATCCGTGAGAACAGGGATGTCTTTGCGTGGACACCTAGTGACATGCCTGGAGTACCTGCTGAACTCGCTGAGCACAGCTTACATGTTGATCCCAAAGCTAGACCCGTGAAGCAAGGTTGCGCAGATTGAATGAGGAACGACGCAAGATAGTTGGTGAGGAGATAGCCCGACTTTTGGATGTGGCTTTATCATTGAGGTTTCCATCCCAAGTGGTTGGCAAACCGGTTTTGGTACAAAAAAGAATGGCAGTGGCGTATGTGCATTGACTACACCAACCTCAACAAGGTGTGTCCGAAAGATCCTTTTGCATTACCTCATATTGATCAGATAATCGATGTTGTCGCAGGCAGCGAGCTTTTGTGTTTCTAGATGCATACTCAGGTTACCATCAGATCCGGCTCAAGGAGGAGGATTGGGAGAAAACATGTTTATAACCCCCTTTGGAGCCTATTGTTACAAAATGACTTTTGGTTTGAAGAACGCTGGAGCAAATTATCATAGGTGTATCCATAACTGTTTCAAGAAGCAATTGGCCGTAATGTGCACGCTTATGTGGATGATGTTGTTGTCAAATCTCGAAGGCCGCTCACTTATTGATGATTTAAAGGAGACTTTTGCTAATCTAAGGCGGTATAAAATGAAGCTTAACCCCACCAAGTGTGTGTTTGGGGTTCCAGCAGGGCAACTCCTCGGTTTCATTGTCTCAGAACGTGGAATTGAGGCTAACCGGAAAAAATCAAGGCCATACAGAATTTGAAGAAGCCAGAAGAATTGAAGGATGTGCAGCACTTACAGGCTGCATCGCAGCCTGAGCCGGTTCATAGCCCGGCTTGGAGAGAAGCCATACCACTTTACCGGCTCTTGAAGAAAACAGACAAGTTTGTGTGGGATCAAGAGGCGGATGATGCGTTTGAGTGTTGAAAAAGACGTTGTCTGAAGCGCCAGTCCTGGCGGCTCCTGCACCAAAGGAGCCCATGTTGATGTATATTGCAGCCGGGCCACGAGCTGTCAGTGTTGTGGTTGTGGTTGAGCGTAAGGAAGAAGGAAAAGAGTACCCGGTTCAGAGGCCGGTTTATTATGTCAGTGAGGTTCTTACTGAAGCAAAGCAGCGCTACCCACATTGGCAGAAGCTTGTTTTTGGGGTCTTCATGGCATCTAGGAAACTGAAGCATTATTTCAGGAACACCCAATTACAGTGGTTAGCTCTACCCCGCTTGCAGAAATTATCCGGAATACAGAAGCCACTGGGCGAATCGCCAAGTGGGCAATAGAATTGGGGCCATATCACATCAATTATGAGCCTCGCAATGCTATCAAGTCTCAGGCTTTAGTAGATTTGTCAATGATTGGACAGAGACAAATGCGCCTCAGCAACACCCAGCACCAAGTCTTGGATCATGCATTTTGACGGGTCTAAGCAGCTTGAGGGTCCGGAGCCGGCGTTGTCCTTACTTCGCCCAAAGGTGATAAGTTGAGTTATGTTTGCAAATTCACTTTGATTGCTCTAATAATGAGGCTGAGTATGAAGCCTTGCTACATGGTTTGCGTGCGGCAAAGGAGATGAACATCAAGCGTATCTTATGTTATGGAGACTCGGATCTCGTAGCACAGCAAGTATCTGGAACATGGGATAGAAAGGATGCCAGGATGGCGGCTTACAGAAGAGAGGTGGATAAAGTAGCCGGGTTCTTTTCAGGCTACCAGGTGGATCACATTGATCGCAGGAAAAACGAGGCCGCAGATGCTTTGTCCAGACTCGGCTCTCGTCGTGAGCCGGTTCCACCCAATGTTTTCTTAGCTGAGTTGGGAATCCATCAGTCAAGGTACCGTTAGAGGAAGAACTTGCTTATCCAGACCCGATGGATGAGGAGCTCGTTGCCGCCTTACATGCTACTCCAGAGTGGACGGAACCATATTTAGCGTATCTTCTGCGTGGAGATTTGCCGGGTCAGGAAGTTATGGATCGGCAAATTATACGACGGTGCAAGGCATATGTAGTTATCAACGGCGAGTTATTCAAACAAAGCACCTCTGGCGTGTTTTAGCGTTGCGTATCTCCAGAGGAAGGCTAGAAAATACTTAAAGAGATTCATGAGGAGATTGTGGTCATCACGCTTCAACCCGGTCTTTGGTAGCAAAAGCTTTCAACACAGATTTTTCTGGCTCACTGCTTTGGCAGACGCGGAGCGTTTGGTGCGGAGGTGTGATGGATGTCAGAGATATGCCCGGCAGGTCCATGTGCCGGCTCAGGAGTTGAGAACTATACCTTTGACATGGCCTTTCGCAGTTTGGGGTCTTGACATGGTGGGTCCCTTCCAGATGTCCCCTTGCAAGAAAACCCACCTCCTAGTTGCTATTGATAAATTCACAAAGTGGGTCGAAGTTATGCCAGTTACAAATTGTGAGGCAGCTATAGCAGTGCAGTTTTTGAAGCGCATCATCTATCGTTTTGGATATCCACATAGTATCATTACAGCAATGGGACAAACATGTCTTCGAGAGGTGGCAAAGTTCTGTGGAAATAACAATATCGGCTTGACATTGCTTCGGTGGCTCACCCACAAGCTAATGGACAAGTTGAGCGTGCAAATCAGGAATTGCTTAAAGGATTGAAACCTCGTCTCCGGGTTCCATGTATCAGAGCCGCCGGAGCTTGGGTGGAGGAATTGCCCTCTGTCGTTTGGGGCATTAACACAACACCAAACAGATCCACACAACTTACACCGTTCTTCATGGTATATGGAGCAGAAGCTGTTTTACCGAGCAACATTATTCATGACTCGCCGCGTGTGGCGGCTTACGTTGAGGCACAAAACGAGTTGACCCGGCAAGATTCTCTTGATGTATTGGAAGAAGTTAGGGAGGAAGCCCTGCAAAGATCGGCAATATATCAACAAGATTTGCGCCGCTATCATAGCCGCCGGGTCAGGACTCGATCTTTCCAAGAAGGTGACTTAGTTTTGCGTTGGTTCAATCTCAAGTTGGGATGCACAAATTATCACCTCCATGGGAAGGTCCCTTCATTGTAAGCCGGAATTTGCACAACGGGTCATATTATCTGGTGGATGCAAGAGAGCATAGTGAAATCTCCAATAATACTGATCATAGCACCAATTCATTGGAAGAGAGAAATCGGCCATGGAACATTGCTCAGCTTCATCCTTACAACACATAGTTTCAGACCTAGTTTTATCAGATGTAATACATGATGTAAAGAGGCAGCAGTTTCAGACGCGCTCTTTTCCTTACCAGGGTACCTAAGGGGACTGGAAGGTTTTTAATGAGGCGGCTTGCTGACCTGATATATGAATAAAGTGATGTTTGACAAAACAATCTCATTGTTTCTTCGCACTTTAACTTTAGAGTGTTTATTTATATTGCTCAGTTATAATTTCTGTTGTATTTGTAACCCGGCATATCCAATCGGGAAACCTGCCGAGGTTTTTGAAAGTCCAGTATCTATTTTAGGTCTTGGGGACTGTAGACTTAAGAAAAGGTGCAGTTATAAACTCAAGACCCGGCAAATAAAGCCACTTTGGTCATGAGGGCTGATTACTTTTGCAAAGGTACAACTACAATCTCATGACCCGGCCAACAATTTAGAGTCACAAATTTTCTTGGTTGTCTAACTTAAGCTTGATGTGACTCGCACCTATATGGCTTGATTGCATGCCTATGAATTCAATCAATCATGAAGCCAACTGGGACTTGATTGACCCTGTTTTTAACAGAGATGTTGCAACAAAGAAAATCACTGCAAAAGCCGGCTTATAGTTTATAGAAACCAAAAGGGTCATCATAACCAAAGAGTTTGCAGAACTAGCACAACATAAGTTCATTACATATTAACGCAATCTCTCAAGGTGTACATGCACACCATCAAAATAGTAAAGCTCAAGTATTAAGTTATTACAAAACCACCCCACAGGGCCAAATAAGATAGTTTTTTTTGCAGATATAGGCAAATCTGCAGCATACTTCAAGACTCGGCATCTGGGGCCGGGTCATGGTCGAGGGTGACAGCCGGGTCATCGCCCGCGCTCTTGGCCGGCTCATCCTCTGTGCTTGCTCGGGTCTTGGGGGCTTCGTCTGGCGAGTCTGAGATGTTCTTCCTCCAAGTGATAAGATACATTGATTCAAAATCACATTCTTCCTCGTCTTCCACAGTAGCACGTGATGCGGGAGGCACTGTTAGAGTAGATGAACTTGGAGCTGTGGCTGATTTCTTCTGTTTCTCTCTATAGCTTCAGAACAGATCAACCCGCCTCGGCTCATCGTCGACCACCTTCTCATCATTCTCGTCATAGCCATATTGAAAGGAGGATAGCTTCATTTTATTTGCAATTTGGGTGGCCACATACCGGGTCTTCTTCATGATTTGGGAATAAGATTTCTTTTCAAATCTGCTTCCGTTGGAATTGAACTCAGGAAAGCCCTTGATAAAAGGCGACGGGTCAAAGCTAGGGTGATAGGCCTTGGCAAGGGCGAGGCCACGCATCACGCCGGCTCTGCAAGCTGATCGCTTCCATAGTTCCAGCCATTGCGACATGGTGGACAAGTGACCAACAACTTCACTTTTGGTGCTTGGCGGGTTAGACCAATCCCGGGCGGCCTTTATGATTTCACAGCTCCCAAAGTACAATTTTCTCGTCAGCACATATAAGCTCTTCAGTTTGTCCACGGTCTGCTTGCGGAAGGCCGGATCTCGTTTGCCTGGCAAAATGTGGGGTCGCAGTTAAAGGAGGAAGCCGGGTTATCTAAAAATTACTGGCTGCAAAGTGATGATATTTACCTAGAAGGGCAAATACCATAGTCTGAATCATGCCTTTGAGGTTGGCTAGGTCGGAAGCAGTGGATTTTAATTTCTCTTGGGCATTCTCCAATTGTTCCTTCCAGCTTTCCTCATGCTCTTCCATTTCTTTCTTGAGGTCAGAATGCTCCTGAGTCAATTCAGTATGGGATTTCTCTAAGGACTGAAGCTGTTCATCGGCTGTAAGCCGGGCTTCAGATTCCTTCCTCAATTTTTCTTTAAGTTGGGAGATCTCTTGCTCTATCTTGGCAACATATTCCTGAGACAAGAAGATTGCATCATTATGAGATACAAGGAAATGTCAAGTTAAATGGCTAAGCCCCGAATCACTGATGAAAGTTAACCCGGGACTTGGGGGCTACAGATGCGGTTTTTAGTTCTATGAAAGGGATTGCAGATAATAGTTGCGAGTCCCGAGTTGCTGACGGAACGATAACCCGGCACTTGGGGGCTACACAATCGAGTTTTGTCGGAGATGTTTTGAGTGGAGTCCCAGGCTGCTGCTGGCATACAACCCGGCACTTGGGGGCTACTCAAGTTCAGATTTTACATTTCACAGTTAGTCCCAGGCTGCTGCTGGCATGCAACCCGGCACTTGGGGGCTACATGGTTTGAATTTAACAGTTTACATGTACAAGCAAGAAGTTGATGCAGAAATTTAAAGTCCCAGGTTGCTGTGAACAGTAAACCCGACACTTGGGGGCTATAGTGTTTGAAAGTTGGTTGTTGATTATTTTTCTATAAAGCTCCAAGCTTTTCAATAAGTCGAAATCTTGAAGCTTGGGGGCTACAATATATATACAGAGATTAAGAAAGTTACCTCGTGGCATTTGCTCATCATCTTCACCAGGTCACTCTCAAAGCTCTTGTGCTGAGAGAGTCAGGAAAAGTACTCAGACAGAAGAGCTGGCAGTTCCATTCCTTCAAGAGCCGGCGGACCAGAGTAAATAACGGGATCCTTCCCATGCGTATCAGGGTTTGGCTTAGCCTCTGGCTCATGCACCTTGGTCATAACAGTAGAGGGACCTGGGATGGTGGTGTGTTGGGACCCGGTAATCAGTACGTCAGAGTCATCGACAAGGTTCTGTGACTTGGAGGGAGAATTCATTGTATTGATCTCAGGAGTGAGATCGACAGGCGTCATGATGGCCGGTTCTTCCTTTTCTTGTTCCTCCTAATCCGGCTCTGTGTTACGAGCCTTCGTGTAGTTGAAAAATTTATACTTATTTGCTGACATGTTGTTTCTCCTCTATTATCAGAATGGTGTAGTTGAAAAATTGGAGAATGCCTTTGAGCTTCCTTTGTTGTTTCTCCTCTGTGTTACGAAGGCTCGTAACACAGAGCCGGATTAGGAGGAACAAGAAAAGGAAGAACCGGCCATCATGACGCCTGTCGATCTCACTCCTGAGATCAATACAATGAATTCTCCCTCCAAGTCACAGAACCTTGTCGATGACTCTGACGTACTGATTACCGGGTCCCAACACACCACCATCCCAGGTCCCTCTACTGTTATGACCAAGGTGCATGAGCCAGAGGCTAAGCCAAACCCTGATACGCATGGGAAGGATCCCGTTATTTACTCTGGTCCGCCGGCTCTTGAAGGAATGGAACTGCCAGCTCTTCTGTCTGAGTACTTTTCCTGACTCTCTCAGCACAAGAGCTTTGAGAGTGACCTGGTGAAGATGATGAGCAAATGCCACGAGGTAACTTTCTTAATCTCTGTATATATATTGTAGCCCCCAAGCTTCAAGATTTCGACTTATTGAAAAGCTTGGAGCTTTATAGAAAAATAATCAACAACCAACTTTCAAACACTATAGCCCCCAAGTGTCGGGTTTACTGTTCACAGCAACCTGGGACTTTAAATTTCTGCATCAACTTCTTGCTTGTACATGTAAACTGTTAAATTCAAACCATGTAGCCCCCAAGTGCCGGGTTGCATGCCAGCAGCAGCCTGGGACTAACTGTGAAATGTAAAATCTGAACTTGAGTAGCCCCCAAGTGCCGGGTTGTATGCCAGCAGCAGCCTGGGACTCCACTCAAAACATCTCCGACAAAACTCGATTGTGTAGCCCCCAAGTGCCGGGTTATCGTTCCGTCAGCAACTCGGGACTCGCAACTATTATCTGCAATCCCTTTCATAGAACTAAAAACCGCATCTGTAGCCCCCAAGTCCCGGGTTAACTTTCATCAGTGATTCGGGGCTTAGCCATTTAACTTGACATTTCCTTGTATCTCATAATGATGCAATCTTCTTGTCTCAGGAATATGTTGCCAAGATAGAGCAAGAGATCTCCCAACTTAAAGAAAAATTGAGGAAGGAATCTGAAGCCCGGCTTACAGCCGATGAACAGCTTCAGTCCTTAGAGAAATCCCATACTGAATTGACTCAGGAGCATTCTGACCTCAAGAAAGAAATGGAAGAGCATGAGGAAAGCTGGAAGGAACAATTGGAGAATGCCCAAGAGAAATTAAAATCCACTGCTTCCGACCTAGCCAACCTCAAAGGCATGATTCAGACTATGGTATTTGCCCTTCTAGGTAAATATCATCACTTTGCAGCCAGTAATTTTTAGATAACCCGGCTTCCTCCTTTAACTGCGACCCCACATTTTGCCAGGCAAACGAGATCCGGCCTTCCGCAAGCAGACCGTGGACAAACTGAAGAGCTTATATGTGCTGACGAGAAAATTGTACTTTGGGAGCTGTGAAATCATAAAGGCCGCCCGGGATTGGTCTAACCCGCCAAGCACCAAAAGTGAAGTTGTTGGTCACTTGTCCACCATGTCGCAATGGCTGGAACTATGGAAGCGATCAGCTTGCAGAGCCGGCGTGATGCGTGGCCTCGCCCTTGCCAAGGCCTATCACCCTAGCTTTGACCCGTCGCCTTTTATCAAGGGCTTTCCTGAGTTCAATTCCAACGGAAGCAGATTTGAAAAGAAATCTTATTCCCAAATCATGAAGAAGACCCGGTATGTGGCCACCCAAATTGCAAATAAAATGAAGCTATCCTCCTTTCAATATGGCTATGACGAGAATGATGAGAAGGTGGTCGACGATGAGCCGAGGCGGGTTGATCTGTTCTGAAGCTATAGAGAGAAACAGAAGAAATCAGCCACAGCTCCAAGTTCATCTACTCTAACAGTGCCTCCCGCATCACGTGCTACTGTGGAAGACGAGGAAGAATGTGATTTTGAATCAATGTATCTTATCACTTGGAGGAAGAACATCTCAGACTCGCCAGACGAAGCCCCCAAGACCCGAGCAAGCACAGAGGATGAGCCGGCCAAGAGCGCGGGCGATGACCCGGCTGTCACCCTCGACCATGACCCGGCCCCAGATGCCGAGTCTTGAAGTATGCTGCAGATTTGCCTATATCTGCAAAAAAAACTATCTTATTTGGCCCTGTGGGGTGGTTTTGTAATAACTTAATACTTGAGCTTTACTATTTTGATGGTGTGCATGTACACCTTGAGAGATTGCGTTAATATGTAATGAACTTATGTTGTGCTAGTTCTGCAAACTCTTTGGTTATGATGACCCTTTTGGTTTCTATAAACTATAAGCCGGCTTTTGCAGTGATTTTCTTTGTTGCAACATCTCTGTTAAAAACAGGGTCAATCAAGTCCCAGTTGGCTTCATGATTGATTGAATTCATAGGCATGCAATCAAGCCATATAGGTGCGAGTCACATCAAGCTTAAGTTAGACAACCAAGAAAATTTGTGACTCTAAATTGTTGGCCGGGTCATGAGATTGTAGTTGTACCTTTGCAAAAGTAATCAGCCCTCATGACCAAAGTGGCTTTATTTGCCGGGTCTTGAGTTTATAACTGCACCTTTTCTTAAGTCTACAGTCCCCAAGACCTAAAATAGATACTGGACTTTCAAAAACCTCGGCAGGTTTCCCGATTGGATATGCCGGGTTACAAATACAACAGAAATTATAACTGAGCAATATAAATAAACACTCTAAAGTTAAAGTGCGAAGAAACAATGAGATTGTTTTGTCAAACATCACTTTATTCATATATCAGGTCAGCAAGCCGCCTCATTAAAAACCTTCCAGTCCCCTTAGGTACCCTGGTAAGGAAAAGAGCGCGTCTGAAACTTGCAGCCTCTTTACATCATGTATTACATCTGATAAAACTAGGTCTGAAACTATGTGTTGTAAGGATGAAGCTGAGCAATGTTCCATGGCCGATTTCTCTCTTCCAATGAATTGGTGCTATGATCAGTATTATTGGAGATTTCACTATGCTCTCTTGCATCCACCAGATAATATGACCCGTTGTGCAAATTCCGGCTTACAATGAAGGGACCTTCCCATGGAGGTGATAATTTGTGCATCCCAACTTGAGATTGAACCAAACGCAAAACTAAGTCACCTTCTTGGAAAGATCGAGTCCTGACCCGGCGGCTATGATAGCGGCGCAAATCTTGTTGATATATTCCGATCTTTGCAGGGCTTCCTCCCTAACTTCTTCCAATACATCAAGAGAATCTTGCCGGGTCAACTCGTTTTGTGCCTCAACGTAAGCCGCCACACGCGGCGAGTCATGAATAATGTTGCTCGGTAAAACAGCTTCTGCTCCATATACCATGAAGAACGGTGTAAGTTGTGTGGATCTGTTTGGTGTTGTGTTAATGCCCCAAACGACAGAGGGCAATTCCTCCACCCAAGCTCCGGCGGCTCTGATACATGGAACCCGGAGATGAGGTTTCAATCCTTTAAGCAATTCCTGATTTGCACGCTCAACTTGTCCATTAGCTTGTGGGTGAGCCACCGAAGCAATGTCAAGCCAGATATTGTTATTTCCACAGAACTTTGCCACCTCTCGAAGATACATGTTTGTCCCATTGCCTGTAATGATACTATGTGGATATCCAAAACGATAGATGATGCGCTTAAAAACTGCACTGCTATAGCTGCCTCACAATTTGTAACTGGCATAACTTCGACCCACTTTGTGAATTTATCAATAGCAACTAGGAGGTGGGTTTTCTTGCAAGGGGACATCTGGAAGGGACCCACCATGTCAAGACCCCAAACTGCGAAAGGCCATGTCAAAGGTATAGTTCTCAACTCCTGAGCCGGCACATGGACCTGCCGGGCATATCTCTGACATCCATCACACCTCCGCACCAAACGCTCCGCGTCTGCCAATGCAGTGAGCCAGAAAAATCTGTGTTTGAAAGCTTTTGCTACCAAAGACCGGGTTGAAGCGTGATGACCACAATCTCGCTCATGAATCTCTTTAAGTATTTTCTAGCCTTCCTCTGGAGATACGCAACGCTAAAACACGCCAGAGGTGCTTTGTTTGAATAACTCGCCGTTGATAACTACATATGCCTTGCACCGTCGTATAATTTGCCGATCCATAACTTCCTGACCCGGCAAATCTCCACGTAGAAGATACGCTAAATATGGTTCCGTCCACTCTGGAGTAGCATGTAAGGCGGCAACGAGCTCCTCATCCATCGGGTCTGGATAAGCAAGTTCTTCCTCTAACGGTACCTTGACTGATGGATTCCCAACTCAGCTAAGAAAACATTGGGTGGAACCGGCTCACGACGAGAGCCGAGTCTGGACAAAGCATCTGCGGCCTCGTTTTTCCTGCGATCAATGTGATCCACCTGGTAGCCTGAAAAGAACCCGGCTACTTTATCCACCTCTCTTCTATAAGCCGCCATCCTGGCATCCTTTCTATCCCATGTTCCAGATACTTGCTGTGCTACGAGATCCGAGTCTCCATAACATAAGATACGCTTGATGTTCATCTCCTTTGCCGCACGCAAACCATGTAGCAAGGCTTCATACTCAGCCTCATTATTAGAGCAATCAAAGTGAATTTGCAAACATAACTCAACTTATCACCTTTGGGCGAAGTAAGGACAACGCCGGCTCCGGACCCTCAAGCTGCTTAGACCCGTCAAAATGCATGATCCAAGACTTGGTGCTGGGTGTTGCTAGAGGCGCATTTGTCTCTGTCCAATCATTGACGAAATCTACTAAAGCCTGAGACTTGATAGCATTGCGAGGCTCATAATTGATGTGATATGGCCCCAATTCTATTGCCCACTTGGCGATTCGCCCAGTGGCTTCTGTATTCCGGATAATTTCTGCAAGCGGGGTAGAGCTAACCACTGTAATTGGGTGTTCCTAGAAATAATGCTTCAGTTTCCTAGATGCCATGAAGACCCCAAAAACAAGCTTCTGCCAATGTGGGTAGCGCTGCTTTGCTTCAGTAAGAACCTCACTGACATAATAAACCGGCCTCTGAACCGGGTACTCTTTTCCTTCTTCCTTACGCTCAACCACAACCACAACACTGACAGCTCGTGGCCCGGCTGCAATATACATCAACATGGGCTCCTTTGGTGCAGGAGCCGCCAGGACTGGCGCTTCAGACAACGTCTTTTTCAACGACTCAAACGCATCATCCGCCTCTTGATCCCACACAAACTTGTCTGTTTCTTCAAGAGCCGGTAAAGTGGTATGGCTTCTCTCCAAGCCGGGCTATGAACCGGCTCAGGGCTGCGATGCAGCCTGTAAGTTGCTGCACATCCTTCAATTCTTCTGGCTTCTTCAAATTCTGTATGGCCTTGATTTTTTCCAGGTTAGCCTCAATTCCACGTTCTGAGACAATGAAACCGAGGAGTTGCCCTGCTGGAACCCCAAACACACACTTGGTGGGGTTAAGCTTCATTTTATACCGCCTTAGATTAGCAAGTCTCCTTTAAATCATCAATAAGTGAGCCGGCCTTCGAGATTTGACAACAACATCATCCACATAAGCGTGCACATTACGGCCAATTTGCTTCTTAAAACAGTTATGGATACACCTATGATAATTTGCTCCAGCGTTCTTCAAACCAAAAGTCATATTTTTGTAACAATAGGCTCCAAAGGGGGTTATAAACAATGTTTTCTCCCAATCCTCCTCCTTGAGCCGGATCTGATGGTAACCTGAGTATGCATCTAGAAACACAAAAGCTCGCTGCCTGCGACAACATCGATTATCTGATCAATATGAGGTAATGCAAAAGGATCTTTCGGACACACCTTGTTGAGGTTGGTGTAGTCAATGCACATACGCCACTCGCCATTCTTTTTTGTACCAAAACTGGGTTTGCCAACCACTTGGGATGGAAAACCTCAATGATAAAGCCGGCATCCAAAAGTCGGCTATCTCCTCACCAACTATCTTGCATCGTTCCTCATTCAATCTGCGCAATCCTTGCTTCACGGGTCTAGCTTTGGGATCAACATGTAAGCTGTGCTCAGCGAGTTCAGCAGGTACTCCAGGCATGTCACTAGGTGTCCACGCAAAGACATCCCTGTTCTCACGGATGAACTCGATGAGCGCGCTTTCCTATTTATCAGTCAGGTGAGCCCCCACGGCGAACTGCTTGGAGTGATCGCTGGGTGTGAAATCTACCATCTTTGTATCCTGAGCCGACTTAAATTTTGCTTTTTCTTCAGCTGTTGGCCTTTTCAATACTGTTCTGTCATTGGGGTTTACTTGAGACTTGTAAATTTCAGCTCATCCTCTGCACAGGCCTGCTCAGCTAAGGCGGCATCACCCTCATCGCACTCTGTAGCCATCTCCCGGCTTCCATGGACTGTGATGATCCCCTTGGGACCCGGTATTTTCAACTGCAAATACACATAACATGGCCTGGCCATGAAACGAGCAAAGGCGGGTCTGCCAAAAAGAGCATGATATGGGCTCTGCAACTTCACAACTTCAAATGTGAGCATCTCTGAACGATAATTTTCCTGGGACTCACCAAAGGCAACTTCCAGTGTAATTTTTCCTTCTGGCCGTGATGACTTTCCAGGAACAATACCATGAAAGATTGTAGACGTTGGCTGCAACTGTGATTCCCTGAGACCCATATGCAAGAAAGTGTCGTAATATAAGATATTGATACTGCTATCTCCATCCATGAGCACTTTGTGTAAACATACCCTCCCACTTGTGGTGCCACCACCAGGGCTAGAAGACCCGGATGTTCCACAACTGGCGGGTGATCATCCCTGCTCCAAGTGATAGGATACTCAGACCACTTTAGATACCTTGGAACTGCTGGTGAAACTATGTTAACCGCCCTTTTGACCAAATTTCTGTCTCGCTTTGTAGCGTTTATGGTGTGAACATGATACTGGCCAAGCTGCTTGGGGTTCTGCTGAAACCACCCTGGTCATCTCTATTCTGATTATTTCTGACATTGCCGGGTCCTGCATTTGCGTTGGGAGGTGGCCTGTTTGCCGGGTTACCACCCGGGCCGGGTCCTCCTCCACGACTGCCGCCGTGCAACGCCCTCTGTATCTTCTCATTTTTCCACCTCTGCAAATCCACACACTGTTCTAGAGAGTGATTGGCGGGTTTGCCCATCTTACTATGACGGGGACACGACATCCTGAAAGCTTCAATAAGGCTAGTGGGTCGAGGTGGGCCTCTATAGCTATTTTCACTATTGTAATTTCCATTGTTGCCTTGATAATCATCTCTCCTTGGCCTCTGGAACCCGACATTGGTGTTGGCCACCAAGTCTGAGTTACCTTCACCGTACGATCGCTTGTGCTGATTGCCATTGTTATTGCTGTTGTTGTTATTCTGTCCACCACCATTGTTGTTCTTTCCTGCATTGTTTACGGGGCCTTTCCCCTTATCTTCCTCATCATCTCTGGTTTTATCTGTAGAAGTGTGCTTATTGCATGCCTCCATTATCTCTCCCATGGTAATCTCTGAGACCCGGCCGCTATTCTTCATGTGGCCCAATTTCTGCACCAAAGGGTCATATCTGCAAGTTTTCTCCATAGACTGCAACGCACTCCTGGGGTTAATATCTGTGGATGAGTGGAGGATCTCCGTGACCCGGCTCACCCACTTACGGGCAGACTCACCCTTCTTCTGAATGCATCGATCCAGATCCTCAAGCATGTACAGACGCTTGCATGTTCCCTGGATTTTTTGATAAAGGCTGCCTTCAACTCGCTCCAGGAATTGATAGACTTCTCTGGTAAAGTGTTGAACCATAACTTTGCCACTCCATCTGTCATCATGAGATACATGAATTTGGCCTGAATATTTTCTGAGGCATTGCGAATACACATTGCCATCTCATAACTGCTCAACCAAGCTTCTGGCTCCATACTGGGTCGTAATTTGAAATTTTGCTTGGCTCTTTAAACTTTTCCGGGTAAGGCTCCGCTCTAATATGATCTGACAAACACTTTGGGCCGGCCAAGACTGTTGTAGAAGATACCTGACCCGGCATTACCAATGGTGCTGGTGAACTTACTGCTACTGTGGCCGCAGGCGCCGCGCCGGTTCCTTCGGCACGTGCTGTGGAATTTGCTACTCGTCTGGCTCTCGAACTATC
Source organism: Poa pratensis (assembly GCA_947311845.1). Classification (NCBI taxonomy): domain Eukaryota; kingdom Viridiplantae; phylum Streptophyta; class Magnoliopsida; order Poales; family Poaceae; genus Poa; species Poa pratensis. The sequence goes on from CAMZMU010000125.1 coordinate 19,137, forward strand.
ATAAATGGCTTGCGCAGCTGAGGCGGCGGGAGCGGCCTGTCTGGGCGGTGGCGGCAGCGGCTGCTGATTTGCCTGCTCTGCCCTCCGTCTTGTAGAACTAGTCTCATGCTGCCTCGGGCTCTTTCCCTGTTGACTCCTCGAACAGCTGTTGTATGGTGTCCCATGCAAACCACTCCTGTTATCTGGATAATTTACCTGCTGGACCACAGCTGTACGCAAGATGTCAATGGCTCGCTGGGTCTCAACTTCTCTTGGAGAATCTCCCAATGGAATACGATCAAGTGCTAAAGTTGCTGCATAAACATTATCTGTAGGATTATTATAATGACCCGGCGGCGTATGAAATCTAGGTGGTGGTGGTGGCATAGCTCCAGTGTTGCCTCCGGCTCCTCCGGAAGGCGGCCTGGCTGACCCGACAATATTACCGGGTAATGCCCCTCCTGCATATCCTATGCCGGCTCTAGCTGCTGATCGTTGGGTGTGATGAATAAAGCTGTCGGATTTAATGTCTCACCTTAAGTGGAAGCCGGCTCTGATGCCTCCCCTGCTATACCCGGGTTATGTTATTCTGACGATTCTCCATGGCGCTCGTGTTGTGATGAAGACGGTTTTCCTGCTCATCCAACTGACGCTGCCTGGCTATCATCTGCTCCTTCTCTGCTACAAACTCCCGCCGCTGTTGCTCCAAGGCACGGCGTGCAGTGTCCACCTCTCTAGCCTGGGTCGCTGCGTTCTCCGAGGTTACTTCTGCTTCAAGTATTGTAGGATTCAATACTAGGTTATTACTAAAAAGATTCGGGTGAGGTGGCGCATTGGATGTTCCCTCTCCGGCTGATCTATTCATCAGAAACCCAAACTGATTCATGTGACGTGCTGTGGCCTCACTCTCCGATGAAACTGATGCTCTTTCTCCATCAATCCCGGCATGCGGCGGGTTATAAATCATAAGTTGGTTCTGCAACGGTAACTGTTGTTGATTCTGCTGGTTCTGTGCCAATGTGTCTACTGTCACCGTCGCAGCCGCTGAAACGGATGCCGGGTGAAGATTCGTCGCGGGTGCCGTGTAGACTCCAACCCAGCGAGCCGGACCCGGGGATGACTCGTACTCCTCTTCCTCTATTCCATATCTGTAACATCCCAAAAATTATGACAATTATTATTAGACAAAAAATGTGGGCCAACAAAAACTTTTGTTATTTTATATGTGTTGGTTATGCTTGTTGCTTGTGATAATTATCTCTTGATTGTTTTGTATTGATTGTTTGCTCTAATTAAAAACTTGAAGAAAAGAAAAGAAATAAAACAAAAGTTAAAAACTAGAAAATCATGTGACAAGTGTCACACAAATTTCTCCAAGGGAGAAACTATTTTTATTCCAAACAAAATTCAGTGGAGTAGAAATATAATCACTCTCAATTTATTCCTACAACCTCTTCCTCTCCAAACAATAATTTCAAAATTCCAAAATTAAATTTAACATCTTTCTTTATCATATTCAAATTACAAAATGTGCTATGATGCACTTGGCAAATAAATTCCAACACAGTACAACAAGTCATGGTAAATATGTGGGAAGCAAATTATGAAAATAAATTTCAGAAATAAGAAATTGAGTTTGGTTCAAGCATTTCGTCGAACACCTAGTGGCAGAAAAGTGTTCTTCCCAAATTTGATTTCAATCCGATGAAATTCGAGTGAATTCGAGCTCAATCGAGCTAGCCACTGCCTCCATTCGAATTCTCTCACCCCTCTCACCTCACCGCGCCCGCCGGAGCCGAAGGAATTGGTCGGGGAGACGGAGAGGAGCACCGCCAGGGGACAGGAACCCGCGCCTTACGTCGCCGTGGTCGCCACTGTTGAAGACGAAGGTGTCGACGCCGTGGAGACCCCGCACCGTGCCCCCCTCTCTCCCTCGCTCTTTTGCTCCCTTGGACGTGAAAACACCAGCCAGACCACGCCACACTCGCGCGCATAGCACGCGTCCATGCTCGATGTCCGCCATGGCCGACCCATGGACACCGCGGTCGAGACAGCGCGCCACTACACCCCACGCTGCGTGGCTGCGTCCAGCCACTCCAAAGCTCACCCGCGGCCCCCCAGACAACCTCCGCCGATCTCTCCCACCCTCTGGACACCGCGTGGACGACGACCACCGTGAGCCGAGCGTCAAGCTTATAAGCACCCCGAGCCCTCGCATTTTCTCCACGCCGCCCCAGTCCCTCTCCCTTACTCCACCTTCACTCGTGCACCGCCAGGAGGGCGGAACCATTGCTGCAGCGAGTTGCTGCTGCCCGCGTCATCTCCGAGCTCGGCCGTGCCCGAGGTAGGAGACGAACACGGCCACGCCGTGCTGCTCTCTCTTTCTCTCCTCTCTGGCCTGCACTATCCTCTCCATTAACACCACACTCACCCGCCGTGTTTTCCCCTTGATCCGTGCCCAGAAGCGACGCAGGGAGCTCGCCGGAGTTCGTGCCGTGGCCGTGGAAGTGCAGCTGCTCGCCGTCGACGATACAAGCCATCCCAGGAAGCAGGACCCCTCCATCGAGCTTCCCCAGGCCGCCGCGACACTTCTGCATCTTCCACACATCCTCCCGAGCCCCCTAGGTGAGCCTCCAACCACCTCGCCATCGCCGGAGCCACGACGCCGCCAGTTTTAGGTCGTCGCCGATGCGATTGAACGTGAGTCGTTGGATCTTTGATCCACGGCAGCGTACCCCTTCGTTTAGATGAGAGGCTGACTGGCAGACCCCACTGTCAGACTTTTAAACATTATCCAGCGCGCAGCGTTTCGTTTGAGTCACTGATGAGTGGACCCACCCGTCAGAAATCTCAACATTATCCAGAACAGCTAGTTTTTCTAATTTAAATCTCTCTGAAATTCAGTACTGGCATCAAATTAGAAATTCAATATCTCATGATTTGCACATCCAAATAAATCAAATCCAAATGTTCTGTAAATATTATGAAATTGTTTAACCAACCCAAGTGGTTTCATTTCATTTAGATAAATAATAAAAATGTATTAATAAAAATACCACAGAAGGTTTAAAAGCTAAACTTGTTTGTTTCTGATACTCAAATAACCCAAATAATTCCAAACCAATTTTGTTAGCTTGGTACTGTGATCTATTAGCTTCCCTAATTTTGGTAGAATTAATTAGGCAATGGTAATTGTTTAGTATAAAGTTGAAGTTAGAACACCCTCCTGCACTAAAACAATTAAAGATGTTTAATGGTTAACCCAAATGAATTAGGACCAATTTTGTTGGATCACATTTAGTCATGGTTACTTACCCCTAAAAGGATTTAATTTTAGGATCAACAGAACTTGTTTTGTAGCTAAAAATTGATTATTAAGTTAATGGATAAAAAGAATTATGTAGGGAGTTTGGTAACTCCAATTAGTCCAAATCAAATTGTGTTGTCTTCTACACATCTGTAGATTTCTGTAGAAATTTAGTTTGTATTTTTTTACCAACAGAACTTGAGTTGTGTAATTAAACATGTTCAACTAGTTTCTGCCATAATTAAGACATAAATAAATAATGATTAATTCAATTAAATTGAAACCAAATTGTGTTGTTTGATGTGTGCAGTGGCTATTTAGAGCATTTAAGATTGAAATGTTGTGATGTTGATTGAGTAGGTTAGTGATTGTTTGTATTTGTTTGTTTATTAATTAGACGAGAGCGTTGTCGGATTTATCGAGGAAGGGGAATTTGTTGAACCTGAAGATCAAGACCAAGGTCACTTTGATGAGCAAGCCAAGCTACTCTCTGAGCTTGCAACCCCAAATATATGCATCTACTTTGGTAACATGATTTACTCTTAAGGCAAAGATTTTCTAAAACCTTTTCAAAAGTATATGGTAATTATTTTGCCACCCTATGTAGAAGTATAAGATAGTTGATATAAAATTATAGGATGGGAAAATATATATTGTTTATTCAAAGATCCTTTGAAAATACTTGTGTGGTAATAGAATGCCGAGATGTCGGTGTTGAAATGGAGAAATGGAGTATGGAGGTGTTTATGAAAAATGCACAGTGTGTCCTTGTACTTACGTCAACCAGCCGACACTCTGTGCGACCACATTTACCCACATATGGGTAAAGGGCTTAGTCATATAATTTGCTCATATTAGTATGGGATGCCTCATCGACGGAGATGACTCTGTTATGCATGAGGGGATGGTTTGGTGACCTACCCTGACCCGGGTCCTCGCTCAAACTCTATGGAAAGATAAGGAGGAGGATAGAAGGATGTCCCGTATACACCGCCAGGCAAAACTATGAGTCCTCACACTTAGATTCCGACGGGCTGGGTTAAGTGTTGATGGAAAGTGTCATATGGGCAGGGTCCTATACTAGCATGAGCAAAGGACAGGCTAGGGTCGGTGACTCAACTTCGCATACACCTTGTATGGCGGGACGTGGCTGACACGATGAGTTACCGGATGGATGTGGGGAAAGCGTGCTACCTCTGCAGAGGGTTAAACTATTCAAATAGCCGAGTCCTCGGATATGGACAGTTGGGAGGCCCTACTCTGACTATGTGCAAGTTTTGAAAAGAGTTGAGTTTTAAAAGAAAAAGGAAGTGGAGAATGTTTTATACACCTATACCAACGGATCGGTATGAGGTTGTTGGAGACAAATGGACCATGACGGGCTATGGTCAGAAAAAGGAGGAGTTTTGGAGAAACTGATAAAATGGTGATTTTATTCAAAGATACTTATAAAATTCTTCTCATCATTTTCAATAAAGATATAGAGATGTTTTAAAATAAATAAAAGTCTGAAATTAAAATAAAACTAGAGCATACTCATGTTGGGGTAGTTTGCGAGTACAATCAAATATACTCATATTGGTTTCGTCCCTGGCTATTGTCTTAGCCAGAATTCAAGGAGCACTACGCCGAGGAGGAGTATGGCGACTTCTATGCGAACTAGGGATCTCCATAAGTCAGCTGCCTATCGTGTCATTGTCAGAATGATGCCTACTACGCCGTAGCTTCCGCTGATTATTTTGGTTGGCCCATGAAGGCACCTACGTAAGACTTGGTCTAAATGACCATTTATGTAAGACTTTAATTCGGTACTATAATGGGTGTAAACTTTGGTATTCAGTTCGGATTATGTGCAACGACAGACTGATCACGGGATAGTTGTGTTAAGCATACTCGGGTATTTCTGACGGCTAGTCCGGGGTTCCCACAATATCCATAACGATCCTCAAATAGTTCCAAGATTGATTCAGCATCCTCATCAATCACGTTACGCGGCACCCATGCCGGCGCCTCCGGCTGGGTCTCCTGCGTGACGACTGGAAGATCGATTTCTGCAGTGCCTACTGACTCTTCTCCATCTGATTGAACCATGGTAGCAGCTCCTGATACAGACTCGTACGCGCTTTCCTCCATGCCGGGTCTCGAGGCGTGCACCATGCCTACAAAGACGTTGATCTGGCCTATGGGGATGACATCGCCGGTCTCGATCTGATCTGACTCCGAGCTCCACCCGGAATCGTCGACGATGCGTTCTCCTTGTGAGTCGATGGTGATCTCGCCAATGGCGAGTCTCTGCATGCCGCGTAGAGCTTCTCCCGTGATGTAAACACCTTTAGGCTCAGGCCCCATGGGGGGCGCCAACTGTTGTGGAATTGTCACGACAGATGTTACCAGGGAGTAACTTAGGTGTGGGGCTATTGGAGCACAGGTGTACAGGAGATTGTCTCGCTCCACGGTGACACATGATTTACCCAGGTTCAGCCTCTCCATAGGAGATAAAGACCTACTTCCTGCTTGTTTGTTATTGATCTGGGGATCTCGTAACCCGGGCTTTGATATCGCCGAGTTACAAGTCTAGGTTACAGGGGTATTTCGACTAACTTTCAGCTTATCTCTTTATGACCTTGGAGCCAGCTTATAAAGGCTGTCGGGTCTCCTAGTCGTGTACAAAGTAAAGCCGTGTTATACCCGTACTAGGAGTCCTACTCTATCTCCTCTAGTCTTGCGTGTACTCCAAGTCTTGGACTCCGTGACGCATACCGCCTCCGGGTCTTCTGGAGCCTTCCTTGTACTGGCCGGGTTACCGACAAGCTCACCAGCCCGTTAGTATAACCCGGCCCATGTTGATGGTTAGCTGGCCTCGCCTGGCCTCCTGCCTGGCGGGTCATGTTTCCCTCTTCATGGGCCTACCGGGTTATGATCCCCCCAACAGATATCCTCTGCTCCCTGAAAGCAAACTAGACATTATGCAGAAACTTTTCTGTGTCTATTGGCAAGCACACTTCTTCCAGGGACCAAACCATGTAAAGCTCTCCAAATAAAAAAATTACCTTTGCCAGAATTTGTAGTTTCCAAAGTATTTCCCATACCGGATTTTGTCTTGATGGTCCTTGTCCATCTTGACATCTCGTCTTCCTCCCATATTGATGTTCCCATTCATTATAATACGCTAACCTTACCGAGAAGGTGAAGGTCTTTGTTTTGTGCCAAGCAATAAAATCATCATTTAGATTAGGACTAATAGGGATACGCAGCACCATTTCACCTTCCATAAGGTTAAAATTATCTTGGATGATCTCCTCATTCCAAGAACCAGTCTCAATATTAATCAATTCATGCACTGTCTGTAGTAGGCTGTTACCTCTTGTCGTCTCAATTTTCCTATTAATACTCCCAGGCACCCAATGATCTCTCCAGATTTTATATTTCTTCCATTCCCAACTCTCCAAATATAACCTCTTTTAAAAGTTTGGAGTCCACTCACTATGCTCTGCCAAGTAAATGAAGTACCCGCCTTTGGTCCTGCATTCAACAAATTGCTGTGTGGATAGTATTTTGCCTGGAGCACTTTGGCACACAAAGATTCAGGCTGTGTAATCAATCTCCATGACAGTTTGGAGAGCATTGCAAGGTCAAAAGCATGCATATCTCGAAATCCCATGCCCCCATGTTTTTTTGGTATACACATCCTCCACCAGGCACTCCAGTGCATACGCTTCTGGTCTTCCATATCACCCCACCAAAAAGTTGCCATAGCATCAGTGAGTAGTTTACATATATTTTCCGGGATCTTGAAAATTGCCATAGCAAAAATCGGAATAGATTGGATCACAGCCTTAAATAAAATCTCCTTAGCTCCCATAGACAACTGCTTTTCCTTCCACCCATTCAGTCGAGCTATAACCCTTTCAATCAAGTACAAAAAGTTGTCACTTTTGTCAACCCCAACCATTGCAGGAAGGGCTAGATATCTATCTGAAAGAGCCTCGGTCATGATATTCAATTCTGTACATATTTCCCCTTTTAACATTACATCCACATTTGGACTGAAGAAGATGCTACATTTTGCCTGGCTCACCAGCTCGCCTGAATTTGCACAATTGTCAAGTACTTGTCTCAATGAGGTTGCATTAACTAAGTCTGCCTTCATGAGGATCAGGGAATCATCAGCAAATAATAAATGTGATACTGATGGTGCATTTCTACACACCCTTACCCCCTCAATGCCACCAACCTCCTCTTGACGAGCTAGTAAACTTGATAGCCCTTCTGCACAAATTAGCAAAAGGTAGCGAGAAAGGGGATCCCCCTGCCTTTAACCCTGGATGGGATGAACTCTTCAGTCTCTTGGTCATTATATCGAACTTTATACCTCACAGAGGTAACACATGCCATAATCAGCTCCACAAACTCAGAATGAAAGCCCAGCCGATCTAACATTCTTTCAAGAAAGAGCCATTCTACTCTATCATACGCCTTGTGCATGTCAAGTTTGACTGCACAATATCCACTTTTACTTTTCTTCTTATTTTTTATGTAGTGGATACTTTCATAAGCTAGCAAGATATTATCAGTAATCATCCTGCCTGGAACAAAGGCACTTTGCACCGGTGATATTATTTCATCAAGAATATGATTAAAGCGGAAAGCAATCATCTAAGAAATTACCTTATAGAGCACGTTATAAAGACTGATAGGTCTGAATTGTGAAATGAGCTCCGGGGTCTCCACTTTTGGAATAAGAACAATAACCGTATCATTCCACCCTGCCGGGATGGAATGGTTATTTACTGCACCAAGGACTTCCTGCGTCAAAACATCCCCAAGTATGTGCCAACATTTTTTGAAGAATATTGCATGCAGACCATCAGTTCCTGGAGCTTTCAGATCACCAATTGAGAATAGTGCCTTCTTTACATCCTCAGCCGAATAAGGCTTAAGCAGTGCCTCATTCATCTCTGTAGTTACCCGAGGGATCACCTTTTCTAATAGTGCCGGATCAGTGTCATACACTTCTTTGCTAAACATACCAGAAAAATAATCAGTAATCATAGGGTTCAGATACGCTGTCCCTTCGAGCCAGTTTCCCTGCTCATTCTTTCGCTTTTTAATTTTATTCCGCTGTCTTCTAGTATTCGCAAAATCGTGGAAGTATGAGGTATTTCTGTCTCCAAACTGAAGCCAGTTTATACGACTTCTTTGTGCCCAATGCATTTCTTCCCGTTCCAGTAGTTTCTCAATTTCTGTAGCTATTTATTTTTGGCGCAAAATATTTGTGGCTGTTAGTTCATCCACTGAGACCTACACCAACTCATGCTGGCAGCCTTGATTCTTTGCTTAGTACTTTTGAGAGTATTCCGATCCCATTTATGCAGATGTTCATGCACTAAAGCAAGTTTTCCCGCCAAGTCCCCTGCATTCGAAACTTGATTTGAGTCCCAGGCCTTTTCTACCACCTCTCGGAAACTGGCCTCTTTCAACCAGCGGGTTTCAAACCGCAGCACTTTCGGCCCATAGGTATATTGGGCCACTACTTTCTTCCTGATTCAGTAGCAGCGGTCTATGATCAGACCTGCTATAGGGTAAATTTTCAAGAACTGCAAAAGGAAATTTGTTTCTCCAAGAATCACTAACCACAGCTCTATCCAATCTCTCCCTTATATTGCCACGATGCCAAGTAAACTTATCTACTGAATATCTAAAAGGATAAGGATGTCGCCTAGAGGGGGTGAATAGGCGATTTAAACTTTTCCAGTTTAGGCTTGATAAATGCGGAATAAAAGTAGGTGTTTAAATTAACAAGTCAACAACCTAAATATACTAGGCTCACCTATGTGCACCAACAACTTATGCTAAGCAAGACAAGCAACAAAGTGATAGCAATATAGAATACTTCAAGTACGTAGGCTATCACAATGTAAAGTGCATAAGTAAAGAGTTTGGACATAGAAATAACCAAGGCACGCGGAGACGAGGATGTATTCCTGAGTTCCTCCTTTTTAGGGGAGTACATCTCGTTGGAGGGGTGTGAGTTTCAATCTCAAACGCCACAAATGTCCTCACCCTATTCTCCGATGAACCTTGCCCAAAATCTCAGTTCACCTTCCACTATCAGAATCCTTCAAGGCGGAATCCGGAGCCTTTACAACAATCTTGAGGCACAACCCACAAAAGGATTGGGAGCTCCCAAGTGTCCACAAAAAGTTTCAACCACCACAAAAGGCGTCTAGGGTCCAAAGACCCAAGAGTAACAAGCTCACAAACTTTCTGTCGTCGTATCGGCATCTTGGATAGGAGACGAGGTCCTGCTAGCCGAGGGTGAACGTATGGCAAGAAGGTGGACGTCATCGAGGTCAGGATTGTACACGGCAGTTTACCCAGCTTCGGGCTCCACGGCGGTGGCGGAGCCCTACGTGCTGCTATAATTCACTATCAGGCAAATAGCCGAGGTACAGGTTACAATGAGGTTGATTGTGTTGTTGGATCTATGAAAAAGTATGCCCTAATGGCGTCCCGAGGTCCAGCTTATATAGGCGGCTGGACCTAGGGTTACAAGGTGATTGCGTATCTGGCAAGTATACAGAGTCCTAAACCTAGCCGGCAAGTATGCCGCCTTCCGTCTTGGTCTTGGTGGCTTCGTGGGCTTCAGTCTTGGGCCTCCTCCTTGCTGGCATCCGCTTACCTTAGTCGTCAGCTATCTGGGCCGCCCGGCAGGCAAAGCCTTTACCACCACTGCGGGCCACCCGGGACTAGCCGGATTGATCCATGCTGGTGATATCCCTAGTAGGTATATCCCCAACATTCGCCCCTGGAAGGGTTTGAGTTCTTCAGGCGCCGTCTTCTTTTCTCGGCAATGTCCATCCTGTCTTGTCTTGTAGGGGGCTGAAGAGCTTGAAGCATTCCAAAGTTGAAATAGGCGGCGATTCGCCCAAAGTAGTCGGATGATTTGCCGCCATCATGGGAAAGACGGCCTGATTGTTGTCAGGAATCTTCCCGGCACCAGTCTTGTCCTTTGACCGGTCCCGTCAAATGTTGACGGATGACGTCAAGTAGTCCACGACTGTTTGGACTGGGCATGCGTCATGATTATTTCTCCACTACGCACGAGAACCGGGGAGAAGGCCGCAGACACCGTTGCCACGACGTGCAAATCGTGGGCACGTGGCGGAGATCGTGTGTCCCCCTAATCTCACGCACGGATCTTGATGCGGAGAGATAAATACCCGAAGGGCACATTGGGGCAGAACTTCTTCCCCATTCGCACTCACCGCGCCTCCTCCACTTCTCGAGCGTTCCTCTCCACCGTGCCCAACTCCGGCGAGCACGAGCAGAGCCTCCACAGCGAATGGCGAGCGCTTCTCAGCAAGATTCGGCGGCGGCGGCGCTGGCTGCGACTCCGGTGGCTGCGACCGGATCTAGATCTGTGACGGCGGCAGCGGTGGTTCCTGCGAGCGCGCTGGAGACCTTTCCTATCCCCACCGTGACTGCAGGTGGGGTTTCCTCTTCTTCTCCAGTTCCAGTGGCGCTTGCAGCGTCCGCACCCTCCTTCCCGCTTCCATCCCTAGTGGCGACCAGCGCTGAGGCCACAACGGAAGCAGAAACTGCCGCCGCCGACGACACCTAGGATGAAGAGGATGCAGCGGACCTGGGTTCCCGATATTGGCTGCCGTCAGTCATGACGTCAGCTTATCTGCGAGAGCTGGAGGATGGCGGCTACATACCGCCCAAGACGGAGTGCTTCTGGAGGGTTCCAGGCGACAAATCAGTCCCTGACCCACAAGACGGCGAGCGGGTCATGCTGGCATCGCACAGCCTCCGCGGTATGTCTCTGCCATTTTCCGCCTTCTTTTTGGCAGTGCTTAGCTTCTACGGGTTGCAACCACACAACATTGCTCCCAACAGCATCCTAGTGCTAGCCGGCTTCCAGGGTTTGTGTGAAGGGTACTTAGGCATAGCCGCATCCATAGAGATATTCAAGTACTGCTTCCTATGCCGCCGGCAAACCATACCAGGTGGCCAGCTGGCAACTTGTGGTAGCGTAACCTTCAACTGCCGCCAACCCGACTGGTATCCAAAGATCCCATACATCGAGTCGGTGAAACACTGGACCAGCACATTCTTCTACTGCAAGGACATCCCGACACCTGGCACAACACAAGGGATGCCCGCCTTCATCAATGGTCCGCCAACCCACAAAGCTTGCTGGACGGCAAAAGTGCCCCTTAGCAGCTTGTCGGCTGAGCTTCGAATTGCCGTCAGGCGGATCGAGTTTCTGACGAAGACGATGAACGCTCCATTGCTTGACGGAGTTGACACCGTGATCGGCTGGCTGTCGAGGAAGATAATGCCACTCCGCCATCGCCACTGAAGATGTGCGAGTACAAGGCGGATGACGCTGGCAACAGCACCCTCGACCAAGATGCGCTAGAATACCGGCACAAGAGCTTGTGAAGCCTCTGTCGGTGAAGGTGGCCGAAGGCGTCGCCATGTTCACCCATGATAACCCAGCCCCAGCAGTAAGCCAAAGATACTTGCTTGTTAATTGACATCTTTGTCTGCTGGGTACTGAATTAACGTTTTGCCCTTTTCAGCTACAAACCTTGGGGGATGCCGACTTGGCTCCTAACTGGTACGACGCTAGTGCCAGCAAGTCGAAGAAGCGCAAAGCTGGCGGCTCCACCAAGGATTTGGAGAAGAGGAAGAAGGCGGCCACCTCTGCCGAGGCAGAGGATGAGACCTTGGGAGAGAATATCCCACTTAAACGGTAGGCAAGCTTTTGCTTTCCCTGACTTCACCATTTCGATATAAGTTCCTATTGACGAACTTGCACTTCTCTGCTTACAGGGGCAAGCCTGCCATGCCCAAGCTCGCTCCAACTTGAAGATTTCTGCCGGTAGGGGCAAGCCACCACGATCTTCTCCGCCACTGCACCAACAATGCCTACAGTTGGCGTTCTCGTGGTTGTATGCCAGGGAACGTACACAACTACTGTTACCGCAGAGGCGGCTTCGGAGAAGATGGCGGGCAAAAGATCGGTTGCCGGACCCACTACTTCCAGACGGCTGAAGCTTTGGCTAATGATGCCACTCGATTTATTGCCATGAAGCAAGAGATGGATGAAGAGATGGCGGCTAGCCATGGCGGATCGTCCTCCAAACCCAGCTCCCAATCTGGCAAAGGATTACAAGACCCTCGACAAACGCTAAGGACCATGCGCGAAGGTACCCGCAACTGGTACTCGCACATGGATGATCTCCACGAGGCCCTGCACGGTCAACTTGAGGTAATTTACCTATAGTCATAGCCCCCGAGCACTTTGGCGGCTAAAAGATTTTTTAGCCGGCAAAGTGGTCTCGTTGACTATATAGTGCTAACTCAACGTTGTCTTCGTGCATGCAGGCCGTTCTTGCTTCCAATCTTGAGCTGTTCCGTGCTCAAGAGAAGAAAAACAAAGAATGCCAGCAACTGCAACAGGACGTGGAGATGAAAACGCCAGATTGCGAGCTTGGAAGAGGCTCGCAAAAAGGATGAAGGTGACAAAGTTTTCTTTGCCTTCTTTTCGTCCACTTTTTTTGCTTTTCCGACAAGTATTTTAGTCATCTTTCTCTTGTAGAATTACTAAACACTGCGCAAGATATACTCAAGAATCCACTGACATGCAAGCTTTGATGAACGAAGCTGCAGATCTTGCCGAATTGGTGTCAAAGCTGAAGGCGGATCACGCCAAGGAGCTGGAGGAGCGGGAGCTGGCCCATGCCGCCGAGGTTAGCAAGTTGATGGGACAACTTGAAGCCATGAGCAACAACCTCAACCAGGTGAACAAGAATGCCAAAGAGCAGCAGGAACAACTGTCGAAGGCGGTCCAGCTAGCTCAGGAAACGCTTGAGAATCACCTGGACGAGGTCAACGCCATCCACGAGCATGTCTTGGGTAAATCTCATCCTTCATCGTCCTTTGATACCTTGAAGTCTTGAAATTTCAAACTGCAGTGTGTAACCATTTGCATTATGCAGTACCGGCTAACTTAGGCGATGACGTGGGAACGACGCCGCGCCTTGCCCGATCTTGAAGGTTGGCGAAACCGTCAACCAGATTGTTGGCGCAGGCAAAGCGTTCGCCGCCAAGTTCTACCCTGGCGAGAATGGCGATCCCGTCAACTTTGATGCCTTGCCGGACTTGCTGGAGAAGGCGCGACCGAACACGACGACGCGCTACGATCAGCAGCACGAGGCGGAGCCAAGTTGGCGTTGGCGATGACGGCGGCGTGGTATCCGGAGGCTGATATTCATCAAGTCACCGAGTACTTCCCCACCAAGACGAAAAAACCAAGCCATCGTGATGCAAGATGTGCTGCGGTCTGTTCGGGCTATGCGACCCGGGTTGCCAACATGGTTGACATCCGCAAGTTCTACAAGGAACACCCGGATCCACATGTTGCCGTAGCCGATCCCTCCTTGGCGGATCCTGAAGCTGCCGTAGGCGGAGAAGGCGAAGCCGCGCTGACGAGCGCAGCCCCCAGGATGGCGGAGCCAGCCCCAAGGATGCCGGCGTCAGCCCCCAGGATCTCCAATACCTCCACCAAAGCGGCAACTCCTTACTGTCCTCCTGCAATGGTAGCACAAGACACGTTAATCTGTTAACGCAAAAAACTTTTTATATTTTGGGTTTGTAAATATTCTGGGCCAACTTTTATGCTACACTTGGCGGTAGGCTTATTTAAGTGGCCCGCCTTAATATGTATCTCGTTTGCATGTTTAGCTTTTTCATATGTTGGCGGAACCTCATCTTAGTTACTTTAGCTGAGCCAACCAGGTGCAATACCAACTAATTTAGACTCAGAGACCAAAGCCAGCATGTTGGTGCCAACGACATACTACTAGGCGACCCACACACAAACAGACAGATAGCATATTAGGCGGTGCAAAGATTGTTTGCTTTTTTAGCCGGCAGACGGCAAATGTCAAAAAGTTTGAACCTTAGCGCGGAGCAAAAATATTTTGTTCGGTAACTTTTATGACAACAGATATATGATTGCGAGAAAAGACAAAAGATGGCATGATCCCAAAACTGAATGAGCAAACCACAGACTTTTATTTCATAATCATATAGTACTTATTACAATGTGGAAATTGCTAAGTGTAAAAAGGACGTAGCTGCTCAATGTTCCAGGTCGCTTGGTTTCTTCGTACTTGTCGTCAACCTTCCTTTGCGCTTGCGACCTCGTTCTTCTTGTATCCGTCTCGGCGTCTACCAAGTAATAAGATCCATTGAGCAACACCTTACTGACCACAAAAGGTCCTTCCCATGGCGGGGATAACTTATGCAAGCCTTTCCTGTCTTGGATTAGGCGGAGGACCAGGTCACCAACTCTAAAACTTCGTTGCCGTACTCTTCTGCTGTGATAACGCCTCAAACTTTGCTGATAGATGGCGGATCGTGCGAGAGCAACGTCTCGTTCTTCATCAAGTAGGTCAAGGCCATCCTGTCTTGCATCTTCTGCGTCTTCCTGGACGTAGGCTTGAATTCTGGGAGAATCATACATCATGTCGGTCGGCAACACTGCTTCTGCGCCATAGACTAAGAAGAAAGGAGTAACTTGGTTGATCTGTTTGGAGTTGTGCGTAAACTCCAAAGGACAGATTGCAATTCATCCACCCAAGCCCCAGCCGCTCTGTGCAATGGTACTTCGAGACGTGGTTTGATGCCTTGTAGGACTAAACCATTTGTACGCTCTACTTGACCGTTTGCCTGCGGTGTGCTACTGAGGCAAGATCTAGGCGGATACCATGCTTATAACAGTATTCCTCAACTTCGCCTTGCGACAAGTTAGTGCCGTTATCGGTGATAATGCTATGAGGCACCCCGAACCGAGAGATTATTCCCCACAGAAAATTTGCGGCTGTGGCACCGTCTAGCTTTTTGATAGGCTTAGCTTCAACCCACTTGGTGAACTTGTCTACAGCCACAAGTAAATGTGTGTAGCCACCAGGCGCCGTTTTAAACGGACCAACCATGTCCAAGCCCCAGACTGCGAAAGGCCATGTGATGGGTATTGTTTTAAGCTCCTGAGCTGGCATGTGTGATTGTCTGGCATAAAGTTGGCAGCCCCTGCATCTTTTGACGATGTCCTCTGCATCTTGCTTGGCTGTCAACCAGTAGAAACCTTGTCGGAAGGCTTTTGAAACAAGGGCGCGTGAGGAAGCGTGATGTCCACACACCCAGCATGTATCTCATCCAACAGTTCTCTGCCTTCTTCGGGCGAAATGCAACGTTGGTAAACACCAGTGGTGCTACGTTTGTACAATTCGCCTTTGATTATTGTGAATGCCTTGGCTCTTCTTATGATTTGCCTTTTCAAAACCTCATCGTCCGGCAACTCCTGATTGATCAGGAAGTCCAAATATGGCGTCGTCCAATCCGGCTTTACCAGGTAGACGGCATAGCTAGCATCGTCAACTGGTTCTGCCGATTCTGGGTCAAGGAGGTCTGCTCCTTTTATTGACGGCTTGTGTAGGTGTTCCAGGAAAACATCTTTTGGTACCTTTTTGCGTTCAGACCCCATTCTGGCAAGTGTATCTGCCGCCTCATTTTGAGCTCTTGGGATGTGGCGGACCTCGTAGCCTAGGAAACATTTGGCGAATTCGTCAACGGTAGCTCGATATGCCGCCATTGTCTCGCTCTTTGTGTCCCAAGTACCACGTATCTGTTGCGCCACCAAGTCTGAATCTCCGTAGCAGAGGACACGCTGGACGCCAAGTTCCTTGGCAATGTGTAGACCATGAAGGAGAGCTTCGTATTCAGCAACATTATTAGTTGCCTTGAAGTGAATTTGTAACACATAACTAAGCTTGTCTCCTTGAGGGTTTCTTAAAACAATGCCAGCCCCCGAGCCCTGAAGCATTTTTGATCCATCAAAGTGCATGATCCAATATGCATCTTCAGGGAGAGGTACTTCGTCCATGGCCTCCGTCCAATCTGCTACAAAGTCTGCTAAGGCTTGAGATTTAATGGCCGTTCTGGGTTTATATGATGTCGAAGGCGGCAAGTTCGATGCCCCACTTGGCAACGCGGCCTGTCGCATCTGTATTATTGATGATATCCCCCAGAGGTGCCTTGCTCACAACCGTGATTGAATGCTCCTGGAAATAGTGCCTTAACTTTCTGGCGGCGTAGAAAACACCGTAGACCAGCTTCTGGTAATGCGGATAACGCTGTTTTGAGGCGGAAAATACTTCACTGATGAAGTAAACCGGACGTTGTTCCGGCAAGTCTGATTTTCCGTCTTGCGTTCCACAACCAGGACCACGCTAACAACCAAGTTAGTTGCCGCGATGTAAAGCAGCATTGGTTCCTGCGTTCGAGGAGCTGCTAAGATTGGAGCAGACGTTAACGCGTCCTTGAGCTGCTGCAAGGCGGCGTCTGCTTCGTCTGTCCACTCAAAGTTGTCGGATTTCTTCAGAAGCCGGTAGAGAGGCAGTGCCTTCTCACCAAGACGGCTAATGAAACGACTGACGGCAGCCGCCGAGCCGGCAAGTCGCTGCACGTCCTTCAGGTCCTTGGGCCTGGATATGTTGAGGATCGCTTGATTTTTTCTGGATTTACTCTATTCCTCGTTCGGAAACGATAAAGCCAAGCAATTTGCCGGCAGGAACCCCGAAGACGCATTTTTTCGGGTTGAGCTTCATCCTATATACCCGGAGGCTATCAAAGGTTTCTCTCAAATCGTCAAGCAAATCTGCCTTCTTTCTTGACATGACGGCAATGTCGTCAACATAGACGTGAACATTGCGGCCAATTTGCTCGTGAAGGCATCTTTGCATACACCGCTGATACGTTGCGCCGGCATTTTTTAGACCGAAGGGCATCGTGATGTAGCAGAAGGTCCCGTAGGGCGTAGTGAACGACGTTTTGATTTGGTCGGATTCTCGCATTTTGATTTGGTGGTACCCGGAGTACGCATCCAAAAAGCACAGCAGCTCGGAGCCGGCTGTGGAGTCTATGACCTGATCTATACGAGGCAAAGCAAAGTGGTCCTTAGGACAGCACTTGTTCAAACCGGTATAATCAATGCACATTCTCATTTCCTTATTAGGTTTTGGAACCATTACAGGATTTGCCAACCAATCAGTGTGTACTACCTCCCTAATGAACTTGGCTTCTTGCAACTTGATGATCTCCTTCCCTATTGCTGTCCGCTTCTTCTCACCGTAGCGCTTATTCCTTGCTTTACTGGCTTGGCTCCTTCGTAGACATTAAGAGAGTGCTCGGCAAGTTCCCTCGGGACACCTGGCATGTCGGCTGACGACCATGCAAAGATGTCCTGATTCTCACGGAGGAACCTGACGAGCGCGCTTTCCTATTTGTCGTCCAGGCCTGCCCCTATGGTGACTTGCTTGGAGCTGTCACCTGGGACCAGGTCCGCCTTCTTTGTGTCTTCGGACGCCTTGAAAGTGTTCTTGCTGCGGTCTTTACATCCTCCGGCAGCTGCGACGTATCAAGCTCTTTTTCAACATGGCTAATTCCTCTGCATGGAGGACTGCCTCAGCGAAGGCGGCGTTGCCACGCTCGCACTCCTTTGCTTTCTTGAAGTTGCCATTGACGGTGATTGTACCGTTGGGTCCCGGCATCTTCAGCTTGCTGTAGATGTAACACGGCCGAGCCATGAACTTGGCGAAAGCTGGCCGTCCAAAGATGGCGTGGTAGGCACTTTGAAGGGGACTACTTCGAACCTGAGATGCTCCGAGCGGTAGTTTGTCTCAGGTCCGAAAGTAACCTCCAATTTGATGCTTCCCATTGACTTGGCTTGCTTTCCCGGAACGATGCCATGAAACTTGACTTTGCTGTAGTCAAGCTGGCTTTCCGACAAGTTCATGCGCTTCAGTGTGTCCGCGTAGATGATGTTGAGGCTGCTGCCGCCATCCATCAACACCTTGGTGAGTCTGAAGTTATCGACAATTGGGTCGACGACAAGGGCGTATTTGCCGGGGTGAGGTACGTGATCTGGGTGATCATCTCTATCCCAAGTTATTGGCTCCTCTGACCAGTCTAATACTGGGGAACATCTGGTACTGTGGCGTTTAGCTCGCGCATCTCCGCCTTTTCTTCCTTTGCCGAAGGAGTGCCTAAGAAGCACACCAATTGGCCATGTACCTTGGGGTATTTCTTTTCTTTGCGCACCAGCTTAGGTTCCTCATCCTCGGACATGGAATGCCCCATCATCGTCTTCCTTCTTTGTCTTCTCAGCCTTTTTGCTCTTTTTTGACTTCCAGCCAACCTCGGGGTCCTTCTTGAAGTCCTCCATGAACCGGCATTCCCCTAATGTGTGGTTAACTTTGCCTAAGGACGCGTGGATTGGGCAGGGCAAGGCTTTTGCCTGATCGTATGTCAGGCGTTGCTTGCTGGAGCCGCCATCTTTACCCTTTCCTTTCCACTTGCGGTTGCCGCCTTTGCCTTCGAAGGCGGCGGCGACCTCGTTTGACGGTCCGGCTTTGTCATCCTGGGGAGCCTTGCGTTTGTGACTTGCTCGCCTGCTTGGCGCCATGTCATGTGCGCCATCTCCATCGCGTGCATCATCATCCGCCTGTGCGTACATGGCTGCTACTTCGAGCATGACTCCGAGATCCTTGACTGCATGCGTACGAGCTTATGTCTGAGACTTGAGCCCTTCAGGAGGCCTGTGGTGAAGGCATGGATTGCTTGATTGTCGTCTACGTTCTCGCAGCTTGCCTTTGTCTGAATCCACCTTGCCAAGAAGCTTGTAGCTGTTTCATCTGGCTTTTGCACGCAACGAACCAAATCTGTGTATGTATTGGGTCGCTTGTACGTGCCTTGGAAGTGCTGCGTGAACACCTTTTCCATGTCATGCCAACTATGAATGCTTTTCTCCGGCAAGTTTTCGATCCAGCTTCGGGCTGTCCCTCTAGCATGAGGGGAAGGAAGCGTGCGGCGACGAGGCCATTGCCTCCGGCAATTTCAACTGCCAGCGCGTAGTCCGACAACCATGAGTTTGGCTTGTCCGCTCCATTGTACCTTTGATGAGTTTTTGACACTGATGTCATGTCTCGGGTACTTGGACGTTGCGGATGGCTGGGCCAAAGCACTCAGGTCCTAGGTAGGCATCCTGCTTTCCAGCCTTGATGTCATTGAGACGATGTCGTGCGTCTTGCGGACTGAGCTGCTTGCCGGATCTGTCGGCGTTAGGCTCGTCCTGCGCTGCCCGGCTGTGCCTAGGCTCGTTGTTGTGTCCCCGGCTTCCACCTTCGTGCCTGGGCACTGGTGGTGGGGACGGTGTGCGGTCCCTGCTTCTTCTTGGCGGGGGGCGTTGTCGCGATTGCCGCCACTCCTTGGCGGCTGCTTGCTGCCCCTGCTTCCGCCTTCATCCCGCCTAGGCGGAGGGGGTGAGGCCTTGCGCCTGTTGCCGGTTCTGGACGCCTCGTCACGCTGCCTTTTGGGAGGTGGTGACTTGCGTGGGTCCTTCTCCTTGTCTTTCCCTTTTCCGTGGCTACTGGAGCCGGACGGATCTTCGGGTTGCCACCGGCCGCAGCTTTGCAAGCGTTGGATTTAGATTCCAACTTTCCTCCTCTTGCGTCCGCCATGTCGGCGCGAGAATCAGCACGGGCCTGCTGCTCTAGAGCTTTGTGAGCAAGGATCGATGCGTAGTAAATCTTCTCGTCCTTGTCGTAGTCATCATTGTTGAGGATGTCTAAGGCGGCTGCAGTGTTGAGGACAGGGGTGGCGAGGATGATGTCCCCGTTCTTGTCCTTACGCTGCGGCGCTGTAGCCCACTCGAAACCAAGCTTTTGGGCAGGGGATTTGAAGTTGTCAGGATCCCTGCCTTTCTTGCTTTTCTTCTCGCCACAGGTCCTGCCGGCTTGGGCAATGGAGTAGTGGTGAAAAGATTGCGCTTGGGGTCTAACTTGGCGGTTATCTTGGCGTTTTCCTCCTTGGCTTCGTCGAGGAGGCCCTGGACCTCTGCTTGCTTGTTTTTGAGGTACTCAGTTTGCTCCACCAAGGTGTTTCGAAGTTTCTCCAAATCAGCCGGGTTGGTTTTGTCGGTCACCGGCGTGTGCAGAACTTCCGCCAGGGCCGCCATGTTCCCTATCTTGCTGGGCTCGCCTTTCTCTAGAACCCTCTTCTTTGGAGCCCCAGGAGGCTCTGGAAACAGTGGATCGGTTGCCGGGGTCCCCAGGTTGGCGGCGTCAGTTGCCGCCGCCTGTGCTGAGGCTGCACCGGTGACATCCGCCAAAAACCTGCTGCATGTTGACGGAGGAGCCCGTAGCCGCCTCAGAAGGCGAAGCTCAGGTGTAATGAAACACTGCTTGACCCGTTGCTCAAACATGCTTGCAGAATCTTCTTCGGAGTCAGAATCTACGTTGACGTGAACGGTAGATCTGGATCCGGCATCCGACATCACATCATCCTGGAGCGCAGGAAGAATAGATTCGGGATCTTGACTGTTGGGCTGGGAGTCGGATCCCAGTCCCGTCATGCCGACAAAGTGTAGATCTGAATCTGCGGACTCCTGGAGGAGGCAAACTCAGATCCGTCTTGATTGTAGGGCGGGTGGGATGGCGAATAAATTCGCGGCAACCCATACGCCTCAGAAGTGTAGCCGATGAATACATCGACGCCGCCAAACGGCACAACTCCGCATCCGACAATGTAGTCGTCTGCGGGGATGTAGGACTCGTCGCAGCTGATGTAGTGGTTGTCGCCATAGCGAACGGCGCGGCCGACGGCGATTGTTTCGCCGATGCCGCCTAGGGTTCCCGCCTGGAACGTGACGCCTGACGCCTTAGGCCCCACGGTGGGCGCCAACTGTCGTCGTATCGGCATCTTGGATAGGAGACGGGGTCCTGCTAGCCGAGGGTGAACGTAGGGCAAGAAGGTGGACGTCGTCGAGGTCGGGATTGTACACGGTAGTTTACCCAGCTTCGGGCTCCACGGCGGTGGCGGAGCACTACGTGATGCTATAATTCACTATCAGGCAAATAGCCGAGGTACAGGTTACAATGAGGTTGATTGTGTCGTTGGATCTATGAAAAAGTATGCCCTAAAGGCGTCCCGAGGTCCAGCTTATATAGGCGGCTGGACCTAGGGTTACATTGTGATTACGTATCCGGCAAGTATACATAGTTCTAAACCTAGCCGGCAAGTATGCCGCCTTCCGTCTTGGTCTTGGTGGCTTCGTGGGCTTCGGTCTTGGGCCTCCTCCTTGCCGGCATCCGCTTACCTTGGTCGTCAGCTATCTGGGCCGCCCGGCAGGCAAAGCCTTTACCACCACTGTGGGCCACCCGGAACTAGCCGGATTGATTCATGCTGGTGATACCCCTAGTAGGTATATCCCCAACACTATCACTTCCACAAATCTTCGTGGAGAGCACAAACCGATGCACAAAAGCAATGGCAAGAGCACAAGTGCTCAAATCCTTCACTCTCAAATCCCAACAAAAGCAACTAATGCTTATCAGGTGAGAAGAGAGGAGGAACAAAGAAGAACTCAACAAATGGAACTCCAAGATCTAGATCAAGAGACTTCCCCTCACTTAGAGGAGAGATTGATTGGTGGAATTGTATATCTAGATATCCTCTCTCTTTTCCCTCAAGAAATAGCAAGGATCATTGGAGGGATTGAGCGATAGCAAGCTTTTGAAGGTTAACAACGGAGGTCAAAACTTGCAAGAAAGGTTAGAGAACCATTGGGAAAGAAGACCCATTAAATAGGTCACCCAAAGATCCAACCGTTAGGTGCGGAAACGCGCAGGGGCGGTACTACCGCTGCAAACGGCGAAAACCGCCCCCAGGGAACCCAGAAAGTCAAGCAGGCTGAAAACATGCTTCAGACAGCAGTACTACCTCCCCGGGCAGCGGTACTACTGCCCCGGGCGGTACTCCTGCTCCTAGTACCGCTAAAACGGCCTTCGGACGCACTTTTGTGGTACTACGGGCGGTACTGGGGGCGGTACTACCGCCGGGAAAAAACTGCATACAACGCGGTATGAAAACTTCAATAACTTTTGCATCCGGACTCCGTTTTCGATGATCTTGGGCTTGTTGGAATCGCAACGAAGAGCTTTATACGATTATGAAGAGAAACATCATAGTCCAACAAGGGAGGATAAAACCAAATGGGGAAAGGTAAGACCTCTCGATAAAAGAATAACCGGTCAAACCTCCAATATCAAAAACGCAATAAGTTTTTTCATACGAAATCATTTTTGATGAACTAGAGCTTGGTATGGAGATGAACACAAGCTCTAAATCCTCACATGGATAAAAGCCAAATAACAACCAAGAAATATGATATGGCAAGTATGCAAAGGTTTGAGCTCTCCACAAAGATTCGATCAAGTTACTCACTTGAGAGCGCCTCTTGATAGTACGCCGTCTATGCTATAACCCGGTCTACCACTAACACCATGAGGCCGGTAAAATAGAAACCCTATCAAGATCATACCTTTGCCTTGCGCATTCCACTTGAGCTAGATGATGACGATCTTGACTCCCTCAAGTTGGAACACCTTTCTTGATTGTGCTTTCTAGCACATGCTTGATGAAGACTTTTTCAAATACTCCCCCATACTCCTTTATGGGAGAGCCTTGCTTAGCTCCGTCTTCATGTATCCACTTGCACTTCATCTTCTTCTCTTGATATAGATGATGGCTTGGAGATAATTTACCAATCTTACCCTGTGCGACCACATTTACCCACATATGGGAAAGGGCGTAGTCATATAATTTGCTCATATTAGTATGGGATGCCTCAACAACGAGGATGACCTCGTTCCATGAGGGATGGTCATGGCGACCTACCCCCTGACCTGGGTCCTGGCATCTGAGGATGGGGGATTGAAGGGTTCGCTCGCCGGGCAGAACTACAAGTCCTCACACTTAGGTTTCCCGACGGGGAATCTGGACTGGGTGTCGATGGAAAGGTGGAAAATTTCGTAGCGGTAGGGTCCTATACTAGTATGAGCAAAGGACAGGCTATGGTCAGCAGCTTACTTCGCATACACCTTGTATGGCGAGACGTGGCGGACACGATGAGTTGCCGGATGAATGTGGGAAAAGCGTGCTAACTCTGCAGAGTATAAAACTATTCGAATAGTCGAGTCCTCAGATGTGGACAGTTGGGAGGCTGTCCTAGACCATGTGCAAGTTTTTGGAAAAGCTTTTAAGTTTAAAAGAAATTGAAATGGAGATGATGTTACACAGCTATACCAAATGGAGTGGTATGAGTTGTTGAAATAAATGGACCATGGTGAGCTATGGTCAGAAAAATGAGGAGTTTTGGAGAAACAAATAAGATGGTGACTTCTTTTAAAGATAGTTATAAAACTCTTCTTACCTTTTTCAATAAAGATATAGAGATGTTTTAAATAAATAAAAGTATGAAAGTAAAATAAACTAGTGCTTACTCATGTTGGGGGTAGTTTGCGAGTACAATCAAATGTACTCATATTGGCTTCGTCCCTGGCTATTATCCTAGCCAGACTACGAGGAGGAGCTCTACGCCGAGCAGGAGTATGGCGACTTCTACGCGAACTAAGGATCTCCATAAGTCAGCTGCCTGTCGGGTCGTCTTCGTTAGGATTTGATGACTACTACGCCGTAGCTTCCGCTGATATTTCGGTTTGGCCCATGAAGGCACCTATGTAAGACTTGGTCTAAACAACCGTTTATGTAAGACTTTTAATTCGGTATTGTAATGGATGTAAACTTTGGTATCCAATTCGGATTATGTGCAACGACAGACTGATCATGGGATCGTTGTGTTAAGCATAATCGGGTATTTCGGACAGCTAGTCCGGGGTCCCCCACAGACTTGGTATCAGAGCCATCCTGACTTTAAGAGACCTTAGATTAGCATGGTCGCTAGATAGGAGTTACAAAAAGTTAATTTCTAAAAATAAGGAGTGAAGTATTTTCGAAAATTTCTTACCTCCAATCCTCTTACTTATACAAATTATACTCTCATTAATATTACATCTTTCCATGTATCCTTAAAATTTTGCACTATTGTCATTCCATTAAGCTTAAAATTTTGCTCACTTGTTGCCGTACTAAATTTAAATTTTTTGATACACTTGCCATCTCACTAACTTAAAATTTTGCTAAAAATTGTAGATGGCACACCACTGGACCGAGTTCGTTCAGCTTGAGAGAGACGGCAAGTTGATGTTCGAGAAGGACTTGTTAGAGTTGAGCAAGCAGTTAGGTCGCCCCGCTCCAGAGTTTAGGGGAGCCCAGGTGGACACTCTCGGCAACGGGAACCTGTGTTGGTTGATCGAGTCGTCTGTTCGGGGAACATCAAGTCTCCCGGATCCAGGACGCTGCTCTACACCACCATGGACGTACACTGGGCCGACGGACTATGTCGTGCCATGCAGAGGATGCTAGCCCGACTTTGTGAGGAGCACAAGGCGGAGTTGGTGAACTCCCGTTTCCGGTTCTACGGGAGGCGCACCGATGATGGACACCCTATCCGATCCCCGCTACACCCGACGTTCGGAGAGTACATCCTGGACATGGAGATTATGCTCTTCCACACCCAGGGGGATCTGTCGTGCGCTAGACTCCGGTCTCGCTTCGAGCGCATCTCGCTCGTAGAGAGTCGCGAGAGTGAGACGCAGCTGAAGGAGGAGAAGGTCGCTCTTCTCAAGAAGAGGACCCAGCTGAGGAGGACCATCGTGAAGCTCCGCAAGAAGGTGGCGGAGCAGGACCAGCTGATTGAGGATCTAGAGCACCATACTGACGAGATGGAGGAGGAGGGCGAGGATCTCCGCAAGGAGAACAACGCTTTCCTTAGTGACGATGACGACTTCCTGGAGGAGATGGATTATGAGGAGGAGGATGATGAGGAGGAGTTAGTTGACGATGAGGAGGAGCCACTCGAGGCATTACTCGAGGACGAGGAGGAGGACCCCGAGGAGCCACCTTACCAGTCAGAGGCAGACGCAGCAGAGCCTGAGGTTCCCCCTCAATAGTCGAGTGACTTGAGTACTACCGCAGGATTAGGTTGACCCCTATCGCTAGTCAAGTCGAGGTAGTGGTTCTTTTGGAAACCAGGTGTTATGTATCCTAGATGTAGGGCGATGTTGTAAGCTTGATGTTGTTGTGAACTCCTTGATGTGATGTTTGTGTTATATAAGTATGTTTGTCTTATTTGATCTGTCTGTACTTTGTCAAGGGGCATGAGACTTTGAACCTGTACTTTGTCAAGCACACTACTCATATTTGCTTTCACTTTAAACTTAATCATTCAAGATGCTATGATAGGGGAATGAGAGCTTGACACCAAGGATTACCACATTACAATCATTAACTTAAGTAGAGAAGTTCAGAAGTTAGATGAAACTTATTCATGCTTTACCTCTACTCACATATATATCTTTCCAAAGTGTCCACCTTTTATATTCAGATTTTCATCAATACTCTATGACCATTGTAGGATGCATACTTGTGGTCCATAGTACTTTTTCATTCATGTTACACTTTGTGAATTATCATTGAACATCCTTGCATTGAATACTTGATATCACTTCATAAACTATCTTGCATATTGCTACTCCCTTTTAAGAACGAATCATTTGACTCTATGTAGCAATAGTAATCATCTTTGATATCCATTGTTAGTATTAAATTGCAAAGTCCATGTTAGTTTTATCACCTTCATACTCGAGGACAAGTATTGGTTAAGCTTGGGGATGTTGATGCATGTAAAATGCATACATGAACTTTGCACTATATTACTTGTATTCCAATCATATTTGCATCATATAAGGGTTATATCAATGTTTTATAATGATTGTTGGGAATATTATATTTATTTCCTATTTTTATGGAATTAACCTTGCACAGGTAGAAAACCCTATTTCTTTATTTTAATGTTTCAGGGACCCAAACGACGTCCAAATGACCTGCAAATTTACGGGCGTCAATATTTGGAAGGAAGAAGACTTGGGGCGAAGGAAGCAAACAAGCGGAGACCCGAGGGCCAAATTAGGTGGGCCCATGCGCCCATGTACCTGGCCGCGTGGGACCCCTCCTTTTGGGCCTCGGAGCTCCGTTGTCGTTGATCTTTTCTCCACCGACCTCGTCTTGACCTAAAACCGACTATAAAATATAGTCCCCCGACGTTCTCTGGAAGGAGCGCCGCCGAAACACAGAAACACTGAAACAGAGACCTGGAGTTGCAGATTGGAGGGGGAAAACTCCGGCGAGGTGCTTCCGGGGTGGTCTCCATCTTCTCCAACGACTTCTCCACCGTCTCCATGATGAAGGGGGAGTAGTCCACCCCCTGGACTTGGGTTTGTGGTGGTAACTTATGTATCTGTCCTCTCTTTGAGCTTCACTAATTAGTACCGTATGAGCTGCTGAACATGATTACGGTCATCTATGTAATTCCTATGGTGGATATTGTGGCATGAGATGATTTGTTATGCATTTACTATTGTGTTGGAACTTTTATGACTTGTCATACTTTGGAGATATTCTATGATGCATGTGATGGTTTGATTTATTCATAATGCCTTGTTATCCTTGTCATGAGGTGATTGACACCACCAACTGTAGATAGATGAGAGAGATGTGGTCACACACACGAAATATAAATCATTGTACTAGTGTTTAGAATATTGTCCATTAAGAAGTATGATGTATGTGGGTATAGGATGGCCGATGTGACACGGCATATGTATTGAGTGACACATGAATACAGCCCAACATCCTTTATCTGGGGGTAAAAAGAAAGAGTATGATGTGGGAGTGACAGTAACCACGCTAGCCTTACGAGGGTGACCTAGCAACACAAATGAGTATTTCTTTCAACTATGTGTTTTAGACATATAGCCGTCATAAAAGCTACCATTAAAACATGACAATTGTGTGTACTTTATCTATAACATGATAATCACCGTAGATGAGAGAGAGAGGATTAAGTGAACACATTAACCCATGTCCATTGTTCCTATAAGAGAAAACCTTAGTCTTGTCCTCTTGCATTGAAGAGGATTGGGACACTTTTACATTCTTGTTTTGATACATTAAACTTCCATCCATCAAATCAACCACCTTGTTTGTGGGGACCCCTCGTATTACCAGTCCGAGGTACCCACGTTATGTAAACAGATCACGATCTCAATGATCAGTGCATCACGATCACATAACCAACATGGTATACAAAGTTACATCATTCAAACGTACATACAAGGCTTACACAAATGAATAGTGGTCACATGACCAAGTCCGCACCCATCGTCACGCAGGACGGAATTAACTACAATGTAGCGGAAGTTTTCGGCTAGCGTCGGCCCTCGCCACCACCGACGCATTCCCACAGAGCAGTTGACCGGTGACACTCAGTTGGCGTGGTCGTCGGCGTACTCCTCCTCCTCGTCATACATCTCCTCATTGTAAATCTGGACATTTGAATATCCAGGGACACAGCCATATGAGTACATTTACGTACTCGCAAAACCACCTCAAGGCTTAAGTTTTCATGGTAATGCAATAAAACGCTTTCGAAAACTGGGATAGCTGCTATATATGACTATAGGCTTAATTTTCGCAAACGATGCTTCTAGACATAGAGAATACAACATCTCTATATCTTTGTTGAAAAAGCCATTTGGAGATATAATTCTCCTTCTTTTAGAAATGGCAGAAACCATTTCCACGTTTGAAAACACTTTTGTAAAACTTTTTCAAACACCAGGATAGGGATGCCCCTTTTTCCTTTCCAGGTTCCGACTGGTTGACTCCCCGAGACCAACCATCTTCTCCCAAAATCCGTACCTCCCAGGTACCTCCTTGATGCCTCCTTCTTATTTGCCGAAAACAGTTTCTTTTTAAAACATAAAAGTGCCCATACGCCTAGATCGGTGGCCTTTCCAACCGTCCATGACCGAGGACTCGGCTATTCGAATAGATTTACACTCTGCAGAGGTGGTACACTTTCACCACAAGATTCGGATGGTCTGTCGTGGATCAACCACGGACTGTACAGAGACAGCATGCACACATCAGACGGCCGATCCTAACTTCCACTATGTCAGTGCTAGTATAAGAATATCCTCTTCGAGTGGGTTTGTTCTCCCTGACACCGAGTGAGCTAGCCGTATCGATCCGTTTTCCCCTAGCCTCACACCGCCATGACAGGAGACCCACCGTTGCTTCCCGGTGGCACACGCAGTCCACACTTTGTATGCCCATTCCCTTGCAGCATTCGGTTCCGGGGACTCTAACCCCTTCTAGCCAACTGAGGAGTATTCGAATACTAACACCAACAAGCTTCCGCTAAGCCCCGTGCCCATTTTGAGGTAATGTGGTTGTACGGGTTAATTGTTCGGGCGGCCACTAGGGCAGTACTTTGTTTTCAAAAACATCTCCACCTCCGACTGCTCCCAGCAACTCAGGTTTTCGTAATCATCTCCGATTGCTCCCAGCAACTCGGTTTTTTGTAAACATCTCCGATTTCTCCCAGCAACTAGGGTTTTATAAAACATTTTCTCGCCGATTGCTCCCAGCAACTCGGGTTTTTCCTCTGAAAGCATTTTATTAAAACCAGGCTCCCATCCTATAGTTTCGAGGTAAGAACATAAGGATATACTACTAGAAAATATAATTTTCTTGATAGCGCCTTCAGTAGAAGGTTTCTCAAGTAAAGACTTATTTTTATAAAACCTATTATATACTAGTAGATATCTTTGGCCAAACAATATTTTGTAAAAAATAGTTTTGGCGTGGCAAATTGCCACAAAAGAAATTAAACATGCATTATTTTATTTTGAAAACTAAACATGCTTTGTAGAAATAATAGGATTTCAGTAGGGTGGTGAGGTGGCTTGCCTTGCTCAGCAAATTGTCCCTGGTCTTGTTCTCCCTCGTAGGTGGGTTCAGCTCCCACGTACTGCTCCTCCTCTTGCAGTTCTATCGTACCGGAAAATAAAACGCAACTATCGTTAAGTTCTAAGTGGCGGGTTGACAACAATCTAAAGTACTTAAACAAAATAGCAAGCATTTAAGTACATAAACATCCTCTGGATAAAACATCTACCACAACCCTGAACACAAGCAATTAAAAACAATCCATAAAAAAAGACTTTTTAATAGAGGTAAAGTTGCTGTTTTGGGGAAAAAGGCACAAGTCCTAGAATAATACTCCTAAAAATATATCCTTCCATCACAGTACTGCTAACCAACATACAAAGCTAGGAAAATTGGATTTGCATCAAAACATAACACCAAAGAAGGATTAAAAATCCCACAAAAGCTACTGGTCTCAAAACCAAACGAATTAAAACTCCAATTCTAGAATCTCCTGCATGCAAGGTTAATTTCTAAGGCAAGGTACTGATTTTATCTTTCTGTAGAAATTGGATTCACTCCAATTGGACACTCCTAGCTCAAACTATCTTAAAAAGAGTGGAAAATATACTTTTTAATAGATTTAAAACTCAGCACAAAATATAAAAGATTTTTGGACCAAACCAGCTCTGCATGTTTAGGAAAACATATAGGCACCTAACAAAAATACTCCTAATGAACATGCACACACAGATCTACCACAAAAGAATTAATCTAAACACACCTAAATAGCAGAAATAGAAAAAGGTAAAAATCTCCAGCTAAAAAAAAATTTGGCTGTGCCTGGGCCAGATCTGGCCGTGGCCTGCCCAGATCTGGGCCGTGCATGGGGCAGGCCAGCCCATCTGCACGCGACACGCGGCCCGCACGTGGAAATTCAAATGCGCGCGCCCAGGGTCGTCGTCTTCGACGTGCTCGCACAGCGAGCTCTCGGCAGAGGAAGACGGCGGCGATGGCGGCTCACCTAGGGGTGATGCGAGGCTGCGGGAGGGGTTGCAGACGGCGGAGAAGATGACGGCGGGCTCGGGGACGGCTTCAGCTCCCGCAGGTGACGCCGGCGTCCATGGCTGTGGCGGCCTCAAGCTTCTCGGGCGAGGATGGCAGCGGCGAGCTCGGGTGTTCTTTGGACAAAAGAATGGGGGATGGTAGGTCTCGACAAGAGGAACTTCACGGGACAAAATGGCGGAGGGAGAAGGAGAGATGCGCTGGCGAAGGCTGCTCGACGCCGACGGTGAACGGGGTGAGAACCTCATTTCCGGAGCGGCATGGGCTTCAGCTCTGGCGTGGCGTCGTGGGAGGGAAGGTGGGGTGCGTGGGCGTGCTTCGGGAGAGGAAAGGGAGCAGAGGAGCACGGTGTGGAGCTAGGGATTTGTCTCCTCCTCGGGTAGGGTTTTTGGACAGGGAAGGGAGAAGGAGGGAAATGGGCGTGGGCACTGGCTGGTGTGGGCGGTGGGGGAGTGGGGCAGGGATGAGGTGGCCTGGGGTGACGAGGTCTGGCTAGTGAGAAGGAGTGGGAGTGATCACCC
The DNA here is from genome assembly GCA_947311845.1 of Poa pratensis. NCBI lineage: Eukaryota > Viridiplantae > Streptophyta > Magnoliopsida > Poales > Poaceae > Poa > Poa pratensis. Next base: position 49,815 of record CAMZMU010000125.1, read on the forward strand.
ATTGGGCCAAGAAGAAAAAGAGAGAAGAAGAGTGGTGGAGAAGGAAATGGGGGGCTGACTTGTGGGGTCTAGCTGACTAGGATGATCCTCTTCGATGCAAAGAGAGGGGAGGGCTGGGTTTAGCTAGGATTAGTGTTTTAACACCACCCTAAGTTGTTTTGTCCACAACCACTAATAAGTTAAAAAAAAGTAAACAACACTCTAGCTCAGCAACAACAAGAGGGTGATGACCTAAGTGAGGTGATGCAAAAGATTGCAGGCCAAAGAGATGAAGAAGGAATTTAAAAACATCACAAGTTGTGAAAAATGACCAAATGGTCACTGTTTTGAGTAGCCCTAAACACACAGATGATTTTATGCTAAAACAAACTTTCAAAGGGTCAAGCAAAGCATAAATCAAAAGTAGAAAGTTCAGAGAACGGGAGGGTCAAGTTGCATGTCAAAAATGACTCAAGGGTTGCTTAATCTAGGGTTCTAGATTGGCTAAGTTTAACAAACAAGAAGATCAAAGTCACTAAATTTTTAACTAGAAGAATTTTGTAAAAGTAGTACTAATAGGTTTCAAGCAAAACTAAGAGCTAAGGAAAACAACTAAAAACAACTAAGCAAGGGTTGACTAAAATCAAACAAAAGTTTTTACCAATTTGGAAAATTCTAGATTAACACCACAATTCTAAAAGAGGTAATACATTCCACTCAAGCAAGACAAGCAAAGCAAATATTTAGATACCAAATCAAAACATGTGCATCAAATGGTGCTACAATCAATCACCACATGAATACTCATAAACAACAAACTCAAGTCAAGCAATTCAAACACAAACAAATAACAATCAAAAATTTACATAACATTTAATATTATTAGGTGATATAGTGATCACACATAATCATGACAAGATGATGTTAAAAATTACCTCAACTCATATTTTGCTATTTTTAAAAGGCTTGATAAAAAAAACATAGGAGTAATATATCTCCAACTTGTATCATTTTCAAAAGGTGTTTTGAAAACAGGAGTTTTAGAATAAGGTATGTTGATACTTGCAACACATCAAGGTTTTAAAAATAAGTAGGAGATATTAAATAGATCTCCATAGCTTTGGAAACACTTAGATTTTTGGAAACTCTACTTTCTAAAAATAGTAAGCTTTTGGGGTTGTATTTAAAATCAAGACATCCTTGAAAAAGATTTGGCCAAAATAAGATTGGAGAAGTCATATGGGTTATTTCTCTTGTCATGACATGATCACCAAAATTAAAATGACATGTTAAAATAGTTGAGTTCAAAGGTTAGTGGTTTCAGTGGTTGTTAACTCAATCAACAAAGCAGACAAGGTCAAACAGAGAAATCAGAAGTGAAACACAAGCATTAGTGAAGCATTTCAAAAAAGTTTTTGTTGACTCTGATTTTTGGCTCTATAAAACCGTGTTTTTCTAGCTTCCCAAAAATTTGGGGCGTTACATTGTTCTTTAAACTTGTTTAGTGCATAATCAACTAAAACTTGTGACACTTTAGTTGTAGGGAATAGATAACTTTTCCTTCTTGCTCCTTCGGATCGATACCTTACTTCCACATTGAGAGGTGCTACAGTGACCCCCTGCTCTTGGGGTTATCAGCTGCCGGTCCCAAGCGGGATCATCACCGTAGCCGGCGATTTCAAGCGCTCAATGGCATGCGCCTCGGCCGGCTCGAAGTTCGCCGAGTCGCTGGTAGCGGTGATACCTTAGATGCGATAGCCTTCAGGAGCTACCTGCATGAAAAAGTAAACGGTTAGGTTGAGACTCCAAGTGCAGAGTGTGTAGTAAGTGGAAGACGTGTTTTCCCCACGAGGGTGACTCGAGGGTTTAATATCGAACTCTCGGGGAATCAGTAGTGAAGATTTATCTTCCTATCCTTCTTTTGGTTACCTACAAAACAAAGTAAATGTTTTGGTCCTCAACCTCACCTAGTGGTTGTCAAGCACAAGGTGTAGAATGATATCAAGATAATATGCAATGCAAACAAGAAATAAATATGCAAGGATGGTGGTAGCAATGATAAATGATATTTTTGGGTTTTTATGATGAATGCAAGATGTAAAAGTGTTTTTGTATTTTCGGATTTTTAAATGGCAGAAAATGGAAAAGTGGTAAAAGTGGTTGGAAAGGTGTTTCTTATGATTAAAAATGGACCGGGGTTCATGGTTTCACAAATGCACTCTCTCTTTAATAAAGTGGTAGACAATGGAACACTAGAGTTGACATATGAGATTGCAACACAACAGTTTAATGACAAGTTATAATTATATGGGCATCACGTCCTAACATAGAGACCTTTTGGTTATTAGTCTCTCTTATACTCCACCAAGATGCGAACTAAATCATAACACCTCAGTAATTAAGATAACTCAGAGTATAGCAATAAGTATCATGACATGAAGTTAAAATAAGAACATGCTAGTCATGGAGTAGTGGCAATGGTCACACCCACATCTCCGGTAGCATGGTATTTCTTTTTATCCCTAGTGAGGCAACAAAGTAAGGTAAAACACCCAAGTGGATCGCAGAACTTTCTCTCACGTTCACTGCACTAGCCACCCCCCGTTACTCCAACTAATGCACACGTTCCCCCTCACACGCTCTCATAAACATGCTTGATCATGACAAGTAAATAAGAACGGGGTACATAATATGCATCTACTTTCATAACTGAAACAAAACCATTGCAATCTCAAACATATATTAACTCATAAAAAGATCCACCACAAAGGTATTACATAGATGACCGTAATCATGTTCAGCAGCTCATACGGTACTAATTAGTGAAGCTCGAGAGAGAGAGATACATAAGTTACTTCCACAAACCCATAGTCCAGAGGTGGACTACTCCCTCTTCATCATGGAGACGGTGGAGAAGTCGTTGGAGAAGATGGAGACCACGCCGGCAGCGCCCCGCCGGAGTTTTCCCCCTCCAATCTGCAGCTCCAGGTCTCTGTTTCGGTGTTTCTGTGTTTCTGCGGCGCTCCTTCCAGAGAACGTCGGGGGACTATTTTTATAGGCGTTTTAGGTCAAAACGGAGTCGGTGGAGGAAAGATCGACGGCAACGGAGCTCCGAGGCCCAAAGGGGGTCCCACGCGGCCAGGTACATGGCCGCGTGGGCCCACCTCTTTTGGCCCTCGGGCCTCCTTGTTTGCTTCCTTCGCTCCCAGTCTTGTTCCTTCCAAAAATGATGCTCGTAAATTTCCAGGTCATTTGGACGTCGTTTGGGTCCCTGAAACATTAAAATATAGAAATAGGGTTTTCTGCCTGCGCAGGGTTAATTCCATAAAAAATAGGAAACATATCAAATATTCCCAAAATCATTATAAAACAGTGATATAACCCTTATATGATGCAAATATGACTGGAATATAAGTAAAATAATGCAAAGTTCATGTATGCATTTTACATGCATCAACATCCCCAAGCTTAACCTATACTCGTCCTCGAGTATGAAGGTGATAAAACTAACATGGACTTTGCAATTTAATACTAACAATGGATATCAAAGATGATTACTATTGCTACATAGAGTCAAATGATTCATTCTTAAAAGGAGTAGCAATATGCAAGATAGTTTATGAAGTGATATCAAGTATTCAATGCAAGGATGTTCAATGATAATTCACAAAGTGTAACATAAGAGAAAAGTACTATGGACCACATGTATGCATAATGATAAGTAAGAACATCCTACAATGGTCATAGAGTATTGATGAAAATCTGAATATAAAAGGTGGACACTTTGGAAAGATATATATGAGTAGAGGTAAAGCATGAATAAATTTCATCTAACTTCTGAACTTCTCTACTTAAGTCAATGATTGTAATATGGTAATCCTTGGTGTCAAGCTCTCATTCCCCTATCATAGCATCTTGAATGATTAAGTTTAAAGTGAAAGCAAATACGAGTAGTGTGCTTGACAAAGTACAGGTTGAAAGTCTCATGCCCCTTGAATACAAGTACCTACTCCATGTGTTACTCAACTTGGAAAACAAAGCAAGTTCAAGTTAAATATCATTGTAAGTAATAATAGTATCATTAAGAGCGTCAACTGGGGTACCTCTTGTCCCAGGATATGGAACAAGCCCATATCAAAATGACAAGACAAACAAACAAATGAACAATCTCAACACCCTTTTTATTTACCATTGGATAGCTTTTTATTGTAAGGTGTATCACAGAAGGTTCACCATAGCATGTAAGTAAATTTCCACCATGAATGATGCATGGCTTAGATTAGCGGCCCAGGCGTCTCTCTAACCATTTATACAAACTCATTTAAACTCACTTCATTTCCCATTTATTTCACCCATGGTAAGCATCCATAAACAAAAGTACATGATATCAACTAAATGAGATGAAGTGCAATGTTGAAAGCTTGCCATGTGACAGCACATATGAGCTAACTCTCAACCAAAGACATTTGTCAAGCCACAACATCATAATTTTAATCACAATGGGTCATATTTTATTTATGCAATGAAAGTAAAGTGTGCATCAAGTTCGAGAGAGCTATATAACCAACTTTTCCCATAACAATAACAACATAAGCATTTTCATTCAGAGGTATAGATAACACAAATATCATGATAAACATACTCGGAATAGCATAAAGCTAATAGGTAGATATGGTGGACTCACTGGAAAAACTTTGGTTGAAGGTGTTGGAAACAAGTTTTTGCTTGTTGGAATTTTTGGGCTAGCAAGAGGGAGAAAGTTGACCATCTAAATGCATGCATGAGTGTCCATAGAACTAACTAATCCATGTTAAAACAAGGTAAAATAACATTAGCATCAAAACATGAATAAAAATAGCTCTTGATAAAAATTGCAAATTATTACTCATTAACAAGCTCATGAATCATGCAATATATGTATCTTTTAAAATCAACTCAACATCCCTTTTCCCAATCTTATAATAGCATCCAACATAATTCAACCCAAATTTCCAGTAGCTCTCTCATATATAAATGATAGTGTGGTGGTCTCACAAAATAAAAATCAAACCAAACAAACAAAAAGACGCTCCAAGTTTATGCGATAAAGTGTTTCGATCGAAAAACAGAAGTTAGACGTGTGCAAACCGAGAGTGTGTAGGTCCAGTGGGGTTGTCTTCACATCCCCAAGCTTATGGTCTTCACCATCCTTGGATAGCTCTTGGTGCATCTCCTCTAATCCCTGTGAAAAAACTTCAAAACACCGTTTCTCCCATTTCTTTTTGTGGGGTGCATTAGTAGTGATAAACAAATAGATTTCTTGCTGCATATAATCCTTAGAACAAAAATTCATATGAATGTCCAGAAAGTGTATAATGTTGTATGCCTACTCATAAACTCAATTGGATCAAAAAGATTCAAGTTAAAAGTTCTAAGCATGCATCAAACAAAATGGGACAGAATCTGTCCAGAAAAACAGCAGCAGCAAAACGTATTTTTCTACCCTACTTAACTTTGTCGAAAATTCCGAAAAAATTCATGCATACAGAGGATGAAAAGTTGCAATACAGTTTAAATATGAGCTCATTCGGAGTTACAGAATAAGAATTAAAAATCATACCGTGCACAGATTCGTGCAGGAATAAAATCTCCGAACGCTATAAGCAACTTTTCAACCAAAATGAGTAAAACTTGGCACTTTATTAAAAATTCCAGAAACTAAACTAAACACTAAGTCTCTTGTTACAGCAAGAGGACACAAAGAAAATCACAAATAAAAAAACCGGGTTGCCTCCCGTAAAGCGCTTTCTTTATAGCCATATAGCTAGGCTTCTTACTTGATGTTTATTGTGGACGAAGCTCATGAGGGAGCTTGAACTTTGGTGTGTCCCTCTTCCTTGGGAAGTGTTCCATGCACTTCTTGTGTGGAAACTGAAACTTCACATTCCCTTCTTTTGAATCAATGATAGCACCTGTAGTACGAAGAAAAGGTCTTCCAAGAATAATTGGACTAGAGGTTTTATTCCCCATATCCATGATTAGAAAATCAACAGGCACAAATGTCATATGTAACTCTACCATAACATCACTTACTTTTCCTAAAGCATGTTTAATGGAATCATCAGCAAGTGCAAGTTCAATAGAGCATTTTTCAAGATTTTTCAATTCAAGTACTTCATATAGTTCTTTAGATAAAACAGAGACACTAGATCCTAGATCAAGTATAGCATGGTGTGTCTCTTTTCCAATGGTTACTAGGACTTTGGGAATCCATATATCCCCAAGCTTAGGTGGTATCATAGCCTCTTGGTTGTACCTAGCAATCTTTTCTTTAAGACATGATTAGCAATATAAGAACCAAAACCAGCTTGGTTAATTGATGGAAGGATCACTTGCAAATTTTTGTAAGATAGATATTAATTCATGCAAGCTACAATTCTCTAAGTCAAGCAATGGATCCTTGACTTCACTAAGCATTTTAACTTCCTCAACTTTCTCTCTTTCATTACCATAATAGTTTCCTTAGCAATTCTCTCTTGCTCATGAATATGTTCCCAAGATTTATTTATAACCTCTTGACAATATTTAATTGTTTCCTCATGTTTTTGAGCTATAATGGTGTTCTTTAATGAGGAAACTTCCTTAGTGAGCTGATCTACCCTTTCAAACAAAGAGTCTTGTTTTTCAAACTTAGATATAAATTCCTTATTAAGCTCCTTTTGAGTAGATATAAATGATCTAATGGTGTTTTCCAAATCACTAGAAACATTACTACTAGTGGCATATTTGTTTGGCACATATGGGGGTTTATTATAAGAGTTATAATTGTTGTTACCATACCCATTATTACCATAGTTCCTAATGAAGTTGACATCAATATTTTCAGGATTATTACCAACTAGTTCTTGCAAAGGCACATTTTCAATATTTTGTTTATTAATGAAAGCAAGAATAGTATCCATTTTAGATGACAAATCATTTGTTTCTTCTATGGAGTTCACTTTCTTAGAAGGATTAGGTGCTCTATCAGTATGCCATTGACTATAGTTTTGCAAAATACTTTCCAATATGTTCTTAGCTTCTACTATAGTTTTTCCCATAAAGCACCTCCAGCAGCAGAATCAAGAATATTTCTAGACATGTAATTTAGACCATTGTAAAAAGAGTGTAATATGGTCCATTCGTTGACCCCATGTGATGGACAAGTTCTAAGCATAAGTTTAATCCTATCCCAAGCCATAGCAACATGTTCATTTTCATTTTGCCTAAAAGAAAGAATGTTGTTTCTATTTTGCAAAATTTTAACAGGAGGATAGTATTTCTTAATGAAAGCTTCTTTTAAATCATCCCAAGTTTTAATGCTATCAATAGGTAATGAATGCAGCCACTCTTTAGCTTTTCCTCTAAGTGAGAAAGGAAATAACTTCAGTTTTAGAATATCACTTTCCACATTTTTAAATTTCTGCATGTCACATATTTCAACAAAATCATGAAGATGCATAGAGGCATCCTCCATAGCACTACCGCCAAATTGTTCCCTAGTTATCAAGTTCAACAAACTAGGACTTACTTCATAACTATCAGCATTTATCTTAGGTGTGGCAATGGGCCTAGCAATAAATTGATCATTTGGAGTGTTTGTGTAATCACACAACTTAGTTCTTTCTCCCATTTTAGCAAGTTTTTATGTGTTTTTTAATTTTTTATGCAAAACTGAAAATAAATATGCAAACCGAAAAATGCAAGACAATGACAAAACAAGATAAATTGCTTTGAAGGTAAAGATGGATAAGATGATGCTCACGTAGGTGCAACCTCCCCAAGCTTAGGTGTTAGCACAAGTTGGTGATGAAGTTGACTTGGTGAGATATCCTTGGATAAACCTTTCAGCAATGATTCCCCGGCAACGGCGCCAGAAAACAGTCTTGATACCCGATGATAGCCTTTACTGCGTGAAAAGTAAATGGGTTAGGTTGAGACTCCAAGTGCAGAGTGTGTAGTAAGTGGAAGACGTGTTTTCCCCACGAGGGGTGACTCGAGGGTTTAATATCGAACTCTCGGGGAATCAGTAGTGAAGATTTATCTTTCCTATCCTTCTTTTGGTTACCTACAAAACAAAGTAAATGTTTTGGTCCTCAACCTCACCTAGTGGTTGTCAAGCACAAGGTGTAGAATGATATCAAGATAATATGCAATGCAAACAAGAAATAAATATGCAATGGTGGTAAATAAATATGCAAGGATGGTGGTAGCAATGATAAATGATATTTTTGGGTTTTTATGATGAATGCAAGATGTAAAAGTGTTTTTGTATTTTCGGATTTTTAAATGGCAGAAAATGGAAAAGTGGTAAAAGTGGTTGGAAAGGTGTTTCTTATGATTAAAAATGGACCGGGGTTCATGGTTTCACAAATGCACTCTCTCTTTAATAAAGTGGTAGACAATGGAACACTAGAGTTGACATATGAGATTGCAACACAACAGTTTAATGACAAGTTATAATTATATGGGCATCACGTCCTAACATAGAGACCTTTTGGTTATTAGTCTCTCTTATACTCCACCAAGATGCGAACTAAATCATAACACCTCAGTAATTAAGATAACTCAGAGTATAGCAATAAGTATCATGACATGAAGTTAAAATAAGAACATGCTAGATCTAGTCATGGAGTAGTGGCAATGGTCACACCCACATCTCCGGTAGCATGGTATTTCTTTTTATCCCTAGTGAGGCAACAAAGTAAGGTAAAACACCAAGTGGATCGCAGAACTTTCTCTCACGTTCACTGCACTAGCCACCCCCGTTACTCCAACTAATGCACACGTTCCCCCTCACACGCTCTCATAAACATGCTTGATCATGACAAGTAAATAAGAACGGGGTACATAATATGCATCTACTTTCATAACTGAAACAAAACCATTGCAATCTCAAACATATATTAACTCATAAAAAGATCCACCACAAAGGTATTACATAGATGACCGTAATCATGTTCAGCAGCTCATACGGTACTAATTAGTGAAGCTCAGAGAGAGAGAGATACATAAGTTACTTCCACAAACCCATAGTCCAGAGGTGGACTACTCCCTCTTCATCATGGAGACGGTGGAGAAGTCGTTGGAGAAGATGGAGACCACGCCGGCAGCGCCCCGCCGGAGTTTTCCCCCTCCAATCTGCAGCTCCAGGTCTCTGTTTCGGTGTTTCTGTGTTTCTGCGGCGCTCCTTCCAGAGAACGTCGGGGGACTATTTTTATAGGCGTTTTTAGGTCAAAACGGAGTCGGTGGAGGAAAGATCGACGGCAACGGAGCTCGAGGCCCAAGAGGGGTCCCACGTGGCCAGGTACAGGGCCGCGTGGGCCCACTCTTTTGGCCCTCGGGCCTCCGCGTTTGCTTCCTTCGCTCCCAGTCTTGTTCCTTCCAAAAACGATGCTCGTAAATTTCCAGGTCATTTGGACGTCGTTTGGGTCCCTGAAACATTAAAATATAGAAATAGGGTTTTCTGCCTGCGCAGGGTTAATTCCATAAAAAATAGGAAACATGTCAAATATTCCCAAAATCATTATAAAACAGTGATATAACCCTTATATGATGCAAATATGACTGGAATATAAGTAATATAGTGCAAAGTTCATGTATGCATTTTACATGCATCAAGCGGCTGAAGAGTTCAAGGAGATCAGGTGCGCCGTGGCAGCCGAGCACCCGGAAGTTCCGTGTGCAAAGAAGCAGGCGGGCGAGATGCAGTTCAGGCCCAGAAAGACAGCAAGCAGGTCCCACTGGAGGCAAGCAAGCCGGACGGGAAGTTCCTCACCATCAGCAACACCCTCAGCGACAAATAGGAAGGCGAGCTCATCGAATTACTCCGTGAGAATAGGGACATCTTCGCATGTTCTCCAAAAGACATGCCAGGTGTACCGACGGAGTTCGCTGAGCACTCTTTACATGTCAAGCCAGATGCTAGACCGGTCGAGCAACCTCTCCGTCGCTTCGGACAGAGAAGAGAAGAGCAATTGGAGAAGAAATCGCTGGCTACTCGACGCGGGCTTCATCATGGAAGTGTACCACCCGGACTGGCTGGCCAACCCAGTCCTGGTGATGAAGAAAAACAATACCTGGCGCATGTGCATCGACTACACCAGCCTCAACAAGGCATGTCCCAAGGATCCCTTCGCCTTGCCACGCATCGACCAAGTCATAGACTCCACCGCCGGCTGCGACTACCTGTCCTTCCTGGATGCGTATTCCACTACAACCAGATCAAGCTCCACCCGGATGACCACCTGAAGACCGCATTCATCACGCCCTTCGGAGCATACTGCTACATGGTCATGTCGTTTGGCCTGAAAAACGCCGGGCGCCACTTACCAGAGGTGGATGCAGAAATGTCTGAACGACCAGATCGGGCGCAACGCCCACGCCTACATCGATGACATCGTCATCAAGACCAAAGAGCGCCGCACCCTCATCGACGACCTGAGAGAAACCTTCGCCAACTTGTGCTGGTTCTAGATGAAGCTGAACCCGACCAAGTGTGTCTTCGGAGTACCGGCTGGCCAGCTACTCGGTTTCCTCGTCTCGCGCGAGGGATCGAGGCCAACCCAGACAAGATCGCCGCCATCGAGGGCATGGAGCGGCCAACCGGGCTAAAAGACATCCAGAAGTTCACGACTGCCTGGCCTCGCTGAGCCGGTTCATCAGCCGGCTGGGCGAAAAGGCCCTACCCATGTACCACCTGTTGAAGAAAACCGGCAAATTCGTCTGGACGGACGAAGCAGACGCGGCCTTCGCCGAGCTCAAGCAGGCACTGTCCAATGCACTGGTCCTGGCGCCGCCTGCTCCAAAGGAGCCCATGCTCATGTACATCGCCGCCACCAACCGGTGCGTCAGCATCGTCCTGGTGGTGGAGCGCCAAGAGGAAGGCAAGGAGCACCTGGTCCAGCGGCGGTCTACTATGTGAGCGAGCTCCTCTCGCAGTCGAAGCAGAACTACCCCCACTACTAGAAGCTCGTGTACGGTGTGCACATGGCGGAGAAGAAGCTGTGCCACTACTTCCAAGAGCACGTCATCACCGTGGTGAGCACGGCTCCACTCGGAGACATCATCGGCAAGAAAGATGCAACCGGCCGAGTCGCCAAGTGGGCAGTCGACCTGGCCCCGCACACGGTCCTGTACCGGCCAAGAATATCCATCAAGTCCCAGCTCATCGCAGATTTCATCGTCGACTGGGTGGAAACACAGTACCTGCCGCATGTGCCCGACTCCGCGCATGGCGGGTTGCACTTCGACGGCTCCAAGATGTACGAAGGTCTGGGAGCCGGAATCGTCCTCACCTCGCCCAAGGGCAACCGGCTGGAGTACGCCGTGCAGATCCACTTCAAAGCCTCCAACAACATCACCGAGTACGAGGCCCTCGTCCACGGCCTCAAGCTTGCCAAGGCAATGAGCATCCAGCTCATCCTGTGCTTCGGTGATCGGATCTAATGATCCAGCAAACTTCAGGAAATTAGGACGCCAAGGACGCCAACATGGCCTCCTACCGGTTCTTCGTGCAGCAGCTCTGCGCATGTTTCGAGGGGTGTGAATTACACCACATGCCCAGAGCCAATAACGGGACGGCTGACATGCTCCCTAAGCTCGGCAGCACCCGGCGTCTCCCTCGAGCACGTCCACAAGCCATCCATCACACCGTCACCCGACTCGGAATCCATCGTCATCCTGGGGGCTGCAAGCCCACCAGTCCGACAAGCAAATCGGGGACTGTCCCCCCACCACGTCATTCGGACCCACCCGGCTACGAGGCGCCAGCCGCACCCATCCCCGAGCTCATCGACAAAACCAGAGCAAACCCGGGGGCTGCTCCGACACACCCGGGGGCTGCGCAGTCGGATCCAAAAGCCGCCCAGCTGGCGCTAGCCGCGTCTTCACCATCCACAAAGTTCCCTCATGGAGAAACCATTCCTCACTTCCTCGCACACGGCACACTCCCAGAGGAGGAGGTGCAAGCACGACAAGTTCTGCGCCGCTCCAAGGCATACACCATCATCAACAGCGAGCTCTACAAACGCAGCGCGACATGCATTTTTCAGCGGTGCGTCGAGCCGGCAGAAGGGCGCCGCCTGCTAGAAGACATCCACAAGGGCGAATGTGGCACCACGCCGCGTCCAGGTCAATCGCATCGAAAGCTTTGCGCTACGGGTTCTACTGGCCGTCTGCTCTAGCTGACGCCGAGCAGATGGTCCGCGCCTGCACCGGCTGCCAGCGCTTCAGCAAGCAGAAACACACGCCGCTGCAGCTCTGTAAACCATCCCCATCACCTGGCCATTCACCGTCTGGGGGCTCGACATGGTCGGTCACTTCAAGACGGCGCGAAGCGGCATGACTCACCTCCTCGTAGCGGTGGACAAGTTCACCAAGTGGATCAAGGCCAAGACAGTCAAGAAGTGGGACGGCCAGACGGTCATCACCTTTTTCCAAGACATCATCTACCGCTACGGCTACCCGCACAGCATCATCACCGACAATGGCCCAAACTTCGCCAAGGACGTCTTCAAGCGTTTCCGTGGTGAAAAGAGAATCCGGCTGGACCTCGCCTCGGTGGCTCATCCCTAGTCGAACGGCCATGTGGAGAAAACAAATGGCCTAGTCCTAGCCGGAATCCGGCCCCGGCTGGTCGACCCACTCGAGCGAGCACCTGGATGCTGGATCGAAGAGCTCCCGCATGTACTCTGGAGCCTCAGGACCACCCCCAACCACTCGACAACTACACGCCCTTCTTCCTCGTCTACGGCGCGGAAGCAGTCCTGTCGGCTGACATTGAGTTCGACTCCCCTCGAGCCATCCTCTACACCGAGAAAGAAGCCAAGCGGCAAACGAAGACGACGTGGACCTCCTCGAGGAGGCACGGGAACTGGCCTTGTCCAGATCAGCCATATACCAGCAGAATCTGCGCCGGTACCACAGCCGGAAAGTGTACCCGGTCATGTTCTGCGAAGGAGAGCTAGTGCTTCGATGGATCCAAGACACCAAGGGGCTCCACAAGACGTCCTCCCCTTGGGAGGGCCCGTTCATCATCAGCAGAGCGCTGCGCAACAACGTGTACTATCTCACAGACGTACGCGAGGAGAAAAAGAACAAGCCGTTTACCCCTTACGAGGAGGGGAACGCCCGTGGAACGCCAGCCTCCTCAGGCCATTCTACTCCTAGAACAAGTGTAACACCCTGTTGTTTCTTTTGAGTAAAAGTTAGCACTCCCGAGCGCACACTCGGGGGCTGCCGTTGTTTTAGTCCTGTTTCTTTGTTCGTCACTGTGGCTAGCCGACTACCGATTCTCACTTACGTTAGCTCAGTACCGTGCTCGACCCCGACGCCTACTCTCGGATCCGGCTGCAGACCGCAACCCGTCTGACACGTTGGCCAGAAACCGGCTAGGGGGCACACGCAAAAAGCCCATAAGAAATAAAAAGTCTCCGGCTCACGACAGAAAAAACCGCGCTTTCGTTCGCCTGCCTCTCAAAGATCTCAATACCGTGCGCCCAGCCAGCCGTCCCTCTCTTCGGATCCGGCTGCAGAGTTCAGCCGGCAAGAGCAGGGGTCGCAGAGCCGACACACGGGAAGGGGCACGGGCGGCAAAACAAAGGCAAGCCGGCCCCTAATCGAATAAAAACCGAAGCTAAAATATGCCAACCTTTTCGATTTTGAGGACTAACGACTAACAAAGGTTCTGTGTGTCGTTTTTTGTCGGCCTCGCCATCTAGTCCAGATTCGACTCAACTGGCTATGACAGTCGGGCCGAATCTCGGGTGCTAGTGCGTGAACACCCGGCTGCCACGACCAGCCGAGCAAACTCTCGAAGACATCTAGTCCAGATTCGACTCAACTGGCTACGCCAGTCGGGCCAAATCTCGGGGGCTAGTGCGCGGAAAACCCGGCTGTCACGACCAGCCGGGCAAACTATCGAAGACACTTCAGATCCGACTCGACTCGCTGCGCTAGTCGGGCCAAATCGTGGGGGCTAGTGAGGGTGAACAGGCTCAATCGCCTTCACTAAGCCACGAAGAATCTCAAATACAAAGACAATCGCGAAAAGTTTTGGGCACAAACAAGATAAAGGAGACGAAGCTCCACACAAGCCATGATACAAGCACCAGAAGTCTTAGACAAATACGCCCGGCATCCCGGGGACAAATGAAGCGAGTTCACAAAAAGCTAAGAGAAAATACAAGCTGCAACCCGGTATCCCGAGGTCTTCATTCGGCGACCTTGGAGGAGCTGGCCACATCGCCGGTCTTGGAGCAGCCGGTTTCCTCGACGGCTTTGCCCTTGGAGACCTTCGCCCCGTCGTCCACCTCCTCGTCATCAATCACAAGAGCAGCCGGCCGATCTGGGATGAACTCCGCCAGGTCGACGAAATCGGCAATAGTGCACATGGCGTCACGGAGGTCGGGGCGCTTCTTGAGCATGTCGTAGGAGTCGTCATCCCGGAAGCCCTCCTTGAGCGGCTCCAGATCAGCACTCGGATACCAAGACTTCAGTAGCGCCACCGTCCAGAGGGCCCCGCCGCGAGCCGCCGACTCCTGCAGCCCCTCCACCCTAGCTAGCGCCAGCGCAAGACGGCGAGCCAGCTCAGCCAAGACGATTGGAACTCCTTGGTCGGACCAGACGTACCGGCAGAGCTTCCTCGCGGAATAGGACAACGCAGTGGCTTCGATCCCGAGTTGCGTCACCCGGTCCGCCACCGATGTCTCGCAGCCGGCGATGGAAGCATCGGTCGAATCCAGTCCCAAGTGGGATAGGTGGGTCTTCACCGCCTACACGTTAGCATATGCGTAATAGCCTGCAAGCCAAGCAAAAACATCAAGACAGGTGAACCAAGACAAGAGTGCAAACAGCCAAAGCTTACCGCGAATGGAAAGGTCGACCCGGCTCAGCTCCTTGCGCGCCGAGCCCTCGTCCGTCTTCAGGTGGACGACCTCCTCCTTCAGCAGGGTGACCTCCTCCTTCAGCTTCTTGATTTCCGCCTGGTCGTCCTGGCGCTGCTTGTTGTAACCCTGCTCTAGCTTCTCAAAGTTCTCCCGCGCCTCCACCGCCGCCTTTTCCACCGCCTCCTTGGCCTCGGCCAGCTTGTCCAGCTCCGCCTGCAGCTCCTGCTCGCGCTTCCTGAGCCGCTCTGCCTCCTTCGCCAGGTCGCTGAACTGGTAGCTATCCAGCTTGGCACGCAGCGCCTCGTCGTTCTCTGCAAGGAAAAGAAGCATTCAGCTCCCCAATCCGGCTCCATATGAAGAGACCGCAGACGGTCGAAACACTTACTCTTGGCGACCTCCAGGTCCTTCTCCAGCTGCAGGACCTTCTGGTTGGACTCCTTCTAAAGTTAAGAAAGAAGAAATTAGACTCGGCTCGCGCCGGCTGTCGCAGCCGGCCCAGGATAATTCGAAAGGACTAAGCGGGGGCATACCTGAAGCAAATCCAGGAAGCGGTCGAAGTCCGCAAGCTGGACCGCCAGCTCCCTCCGAATCTCCAGGGCAAACTCCAGCGGGTCCCTCGGCCTCCGGGCACCCTGACGTTGGCAGCAATGGAGGGATCAGCCGGTACCAGCTGCAGCTGCGAGGAGACAACGGCACCCTTGGCCTTCTCCCTGGCGGCAGGCGCCGCCTGCTTCTCCGCCTTCTTCCTCGCCGCTGACTCGGCCCTCTTCGTAGAGGACGGCGCGCCAACCTTCTTCGACTTTGGAGCGACCACCGCTCCGATTCCGGCTGCCCCCGGGGCGTCGTCGTCCTATCCGACCTTGCCCCGCCTGGTGACGGGACCACCTCGATAGCTTGGGGGCCGACCGCCTGGGCCCCCATACCTTGCACGGGGGGCTTCTCGCGCTGCTCCCCTCGTCCGCCCTCCTGCTCCCCCGCCGCCCGGACGGCCGCGTCCGCTTGCGCAGCCGGCGCGGTGGCCGTCTCCGCGGCCCCGTCGATGGCCAACGACCTCGGCGCCCTGAAGAAAGCACGGTGATTCATCCACCAAGACAGTAGAAATATCAAGCAACAAGAAGCACTTACTCGTGCACGTTGGTCGGAACCCGCTTCGGCCGTTTCCTCAGCACCGGCTCCTCGTCGTCGTCCTCCTCCACGCCGGTTGGAGCAGCCGGCTGCATTCTCTTTGGGCGAGGGGCCGAGGTCGACCCCGCGGTCTCTGCACTCTCAACGCTCTAAGTGTCTGAGAGATCAATGACTTCCACAGGTTTTGAAACCTTGTCAACATCAGAGCTAGAAGCAACCGGCTTACCCCGAGTAGCCGGCGGAGCTTTGCCCACCTCACCACCACCAACCGCATCTGGTTAGCCGGCGCGTCATCCGCCTGATCACCCCGGCGCGACCACCGTCTCCCCGGGCGACCTCGTCGTCGTCACCCTCACCATTGCCGCCGCCCTCGGCCGCGGCGACCTCCTCCTCACCCTCCGACTGGCCCTCCCCAAGCGCGGTCGTCTCCAGCTAGATGTTCGGCAGAAATGGGGGCCGTTGGGCCCGTCCTCCTCAAGCTGAATCTTGAAGAGCTGCACAGCCAGCTTAGTGAGCAGCCGGCCGAAGTATACAAGAAAAGGCACGAGCACAAGCAAAGACAACATACCTTGGGCGCCCGCTTCCTGCGTGTGTACGGCGATTTGCCGTACGTCCTGTTCACCGCCACCCTCTCCTCCTTGGCGGCGTGCTGGAGCCAGCCGTTCAGAGCCTCTAGCTTCCACCTCTTCCAGGTCAGCCGGGTGGGGTCGAGGCGCCCATCCAAAAAGCAGATCTTGTGAGACCTGTGCTGCAGCGGCGTGATCCGGTTGTAAAGCCTGCAAAGGGTCGGGTCCCGGGTGGTCAGTCCGTCCTTCTTGAAGAGCTCTTCGATCCGGTCGATCATCTTGTCGACCTCCGTCTGGTCGCCGAACTTCTTCAGGCCCCAGTTGTCCTTCACGGGCCCGACCGGCTGGAAGGACGGCAAGCGGATATGGTCCTCCCCCACTCTCAGGGTGCGGACATAAAAGTACGCCCGCTGCCATTCTTTCACAGTGTCCAGCTTCTTGAAAGCCGGCAGCTTCGCCTGCGGCCGGCGATAGACGATCGCGGCCCCGCAGTCGACGGAGCCCCTCTCCTCCTTGTCGCCGACATACCGGCCGCAGAGGTAGAGCAGCCGGCAGAAGAGCGCGAGGCTCGGCCAGATCACGAGCCACCCCTCGCAGATGGTGGCAAAGTAGCTCAACGAGGCGATGGAATTGGCCCCAAGGTGGTGCGGCTGCAGGCCGAAGGTCTGGAGGAAACTCTGGAAGAACTGGCTCGCCGGCAACGCGAGCCCATGGTCGAAGTGGTCCACGAAGACCACTGCCTCACCGGCGTGCGCGGCAGGAACAACCCCGCCGTCCACAGCGAGGCGCACCCCCACGCGCTCCTCCGTCGACAGGAGCCCGCGCGCGGAGGTTCCCGATGTCCTCCATGGGGACGCGCGAGCCGCGCCATTCGCCGCTGCAATCGTTCCCGTCGGCCATCTCTGGCTCCAGCGCGTCGGGGGAGAAGTTCCACGGCGTTGACGTCGAGTGGTGGTGGCCCGTGGTTGCCGCGTCTGCTACTTCCTCGCGCTGGAGGGAGAGGTGCTGCGCCGACGGAGGAACCGCCTCGCCAGAGAAGAAGAAGAAGAGGAAGAGGAGCACGGAGGTTGCGGCAGAGAGCTCGGGAGCGTGGAGACGAGGGGGCGAAGTGAGGCGAACTCCTCTCACCGCGGCCGTCGCCCCCCATTTATAGCCCATGCGTGCCCGGTAACCGCTCCCGGAGATCGCGCCACGTGGCACGCAACCGCACGATCGTGGGCGAGATCCTGGGAGGCAGTTTCGCCACAAAGGATCCCGCCCCTACTGCGTTGCCACAGAAGATCCTGCAACGGGAACCGAGGCGTCGTCTCGACTGCCGGGCGACCGCCTGGCAGGCGGATGGGACGTGCCAGCATCATCTCTTACGTCATCACTAGCACCCGGCCGGCGGAGCGCCCGACGTTTCGCCTCCTCGTCCGGATGAACATCTTCAGTTCGTTGAACACGCAGAAGCCCTCCTCGCCGTAACCGGCTGCATCGCTCCAACGTGTTCGGGGGCTAGTGACGTGGGGATAAACCCCGGGTGCCTAAAGACCCACAGAAGATCCCGAGTGAAATGCGAAACCAAAGTCTGGGCGCTTCCGGCTGGCCGGCTCGGCCGAGCCCGCCTAGCCCGAGCGCAGCCGGCCTCCGCCTAGCCTATCGGAGCACAGCCGGGCGGCATGGGCAAGAGGAACTGCGGGCTCGTCATCATCATGATTCTCAACGACAACCAGATAACGACAAACGACGCCCGCCATGTGCGACCAAGGTCAACGGCAGCAGCCGGATTCGGTTGGTCGCCAGTCGGATGACCGGCTGCCACTCGCCACGAAGAGCAGGAGACAGGGGACCGTGTCGGGCGGCGCCGGGGCCATGGCTGGCTAGCCCGCCATGTCGCCTAGGCATGGGCTAAAGTGAAGTATGGCCTGACGTCCCCTACAGTGCCAAGGAGCCCCGACAGGCGGGAGACACGGGGCGCCGCCCAGCGCCGACAAGAAATCCCGGGAGCCATCTACCATGCGGATGGGGGCCGGCGTCGTCGCCTGCCTGCCCTCCACGTCGCCAAGTCTAGCCCGACCGCTCCCGCGCCGCAAGGGAGTTCAACTGTGCGAAGCGTAGCGCGCTGTACTGCGGACATGTAGCGTCACAAAGAAACACCCCTGTAGCCGACATTGGCCGGCTGGCGCGGACCAGCCGGCCCCGCCTGTAAGCCAGACAGCCAGGCCTATATAAGCCTGTCTGGGTGCCCAAGTAGAGGAGGCCGAACACTTCTTCCCCCTCACCCCCGAATAGCTAGAGAGAGATCCGAGCCATGGAGAGCTCACCGAACAGCTCGAGGAGCAACTTTGTACTGTGTCCACCGATGATAGAGAGATCGAACAGGAGTAGGAGTGTTACCTCCTCCGGGAGGGCTCCGAACCTGGGTACTTCCCGTGTCCGCGCTCAGGCGCAATCCCTGTGGGTGCCAAAGTTGCAGAACGCTGTCCCCACCCCTATCTTAACCATCCCGTGGCATATGCCATGTTCCACACCACGTCATACGTCGTCTATCCTATAACCCGGTCTACCACTAACACCATGAGACCGGTAAAATAGAAACCCTATCAAGATCATACCTTTGCCTTGCGCATTCTACTTGAGCTAGATGATGACGATCTTGACTCCCTCAAGTTGGAACACATTTCTTGATTGTGCTTGCTAGCACTTGCTTGATGAAGACTTCTTCAAATACTCCCCCATACTCCGTTATGGGAGAGCCTTGCTTAGCTCCGTCTTCATGTATCCACTTGCATTTCATCTTCTTCTCTTGATATAGATGATGGCTTGGAGATAAACATGAATGTTCACTCAATCTTTTTTTTCAAGCCATGCTTGCAATAAGCTCAACTCTAGATGACCATTCTTCATATAAACCCTTGGATAGAACCTTGGTCATCATATAATCTTATAGAGTCCAACACATGAACTCCAATCTTCTTCATGGATAAGATCTATAAAGATATCTCAATGCAAACATTAGTCCATAGAGATTGTCATTAATTACCAAAACCACACATGAGGGCACATGCACTTTCAATATCCCATGTCAGTAAGATTGCAGTCATTTAGAGCCTCCCGAAATGCATCCATGAACCGAGTTGGCCTTGGGTTACCGCCCTCTTTCTCAAAAGGGTGCATGATCTCATTTAAATCCCCAATTACCAACCAGGGCATAGTACTCTCCGCATGAAGGGCTCTTAATCTTTGCCAAGTCAAATGTTTATTTTCCCATCTGGGCTCTCCATACATACCAGTCAATCTCCAAATATTGTCCACTCCACTACCAACAGTGACATCTATGTAACTATCACAGTTAAACCTGAGACCGAACACAACTTCTTTCTTCCGAAGTAGTAGCAGACCCCCACTTCTACCATTACTTTTAACAACAAATTTGTGATCCATTTGAAGACGGCGATGAAGATACTCAGCCGGCCAATCCTCCAAATGTGTTTCAGATAAGAACATAATATCCGCTCCTCTGCGCTTCTGAAGATCCACAAGCGCAAGCACTGCCGCGGCCCCAACGAGACCGTGGCAGTTTAAACTTAGGAGTTTCATTGCTCCCGCGGTCCTCCTCGAAGGAGGCCGCCGATCCATCATTTTTGTCATTGTTGTGTGTCCCATCTTCATCAGTCCTCTGCTTCTTCCTGTTTAAACTCTTGTGTGGTGTATCCAGCAAAGCATTTTCTGTACTTTTTTCTCCTTCAAACTGATGCACCATGTTTGAAACTGATGCCTGAACCATAGCTCCAGAATTCGGTAGCATCAGATCATCATTCCCAATATTCAGGGAATTTGAGTTCATTGCAAGCCTCTTACGCAGAGAGGGGTTTTGCAGTTTGTATACATCCAGTTCCATCCCTTCATTCTCACTCTCGTCCTGTTCATCCAAACCATCTCCATCGGCAACAGACTTATAGGATCCTCTGCCCCTACCACGCCCCATTGATCCTTGATCACGTCCCCGTCCTCGACCACGGCCAGGGCCTCTAGCCCTGCCTCGGCCCCTTCCACCATCGGCTAAGAGAAAATCTCCCCATTGGAAGGATGTATGATCGTGTTCCCTAGTACCACATTCTTCATACCAGTGGCCAATCATACCACACATTGCACAGAAATCAGGCATCTTCTCATACTTGACCTGATAAAAATATTTTTTCCCTTCTATTGTAATTGATACAAAGCGACTGAGCTTCTTGTATACATCCAGCTTCACTCTTAATCTTACAAAGCTGCCCACAAAACCAGCCAGCAGTTCTAGTTGGACTTCTTTTATCTCACCCATCCCACGTGCCATTCCTCTGATAACATTCTCCTTGAGATAATTATCTGGCAGTTTGTGGATTTGAGCCCACACAGCAAACCTATCTAGCTTCACCATTTTCGGGTTGGTGAAACCATCGTATTCTTCAATGATCACAGCCTACTCTCTGAATAGCCAAGGTCCCTGATTGATTGCTTTATTCCAATCCGCTAGGCAGTTGAACTGAATTGTGAAGAGATTATTCTCAATCCGTCGCCAAGTTACTTCTCTAGCTGGGTTCCACGCCGATCTCATATCTGCAAAAAGGGCACTCTGACTAAACCCTAATTTTGACGTGTGCACACGGGCGATCGCTAGCCACTTGGCTTTGATCTCCGGTTCTGCGATCTCATCTTCCCAGACGAAATCTTCAACTTCTCCTTCCTCCAGATGCAATCTCCCAAGGAAGTTGTCAACGTCCTCATCCTTGTGCCTGCTTGTCCCACTTGATTCCGCCTTATCTCCCATCGTAGCGCCCACCAGAAGGAGGGTGACGAGAGAAGACGAGCACAGACCACCGTCCGACGAAGAGAACGATCGGTGATAGAGAAACTCTCGGCGAGGTTTGCACCGCCGCCAGAGGAAAACGAAACCCTAGTTATTTCGCTAGGGGACGGCAGTCTCGGCACACGTTAGTAATATAACTCTTCGACGCTTTTTTAGGAATAGAGGTAGTATAAAAGATCGGGTAATTCGGTGAACGTGACGAGGAAATGTCAAGTACCCCCCACAAAGTCAAATGGCAGATATGGTGTCTCTTTCTTGCGAAATCCACTTGGACACGAAAACTTTTTTTTGGTTGGATGGTTACAAATGTAATTGGATGAGAGTTCAAATCTCATGTTCACCGCTGATGTTTCTCATTAAGGTGAAATATATTTTTAGTGCGAGGCGTTACCGTCCATAACGAGTCGTTTGTGGTGATTTTGTCAATCTCAAGATTCGACACATCGCTTCAGTCTTTCGGAGATGTTCATAGGGCTAGGGGTATGCGCGTGTTTGTTCGTGAGTGTATACGTGTATATGTGAGCGTCTGCGTCTACTTAAAAAACACATATACACCCGGTATTTGAAAAACACATTGCAAAATAGAATAAAATTCCGCATATACATTTTATTATCTGTGTGTTTATAAAGTCGTTCCGCGAAATATTGATATTTTCCTGTGACATGTATAAAAGACAAAAAAAATCTTGTAAAAAGCACGGAGAGTCAGAAGCATGTGATGCTGAGGGAACGGCACGGAGAGTGGGAAAGCCGGGACCGCACGAAACCGTCAACGATCGCACGCCGGGCATGCAGCGGTAAAAGAGCTAGCCCGGCGCCATAGGGCGGCCGTGCCGAGCAGTCTCACGTTCAGTAACCTGTACAACGCTGTCGTGGAGACCAAGGCTCACAGCGTCCAGCCCATAGGCAGAGCTTATCCACTGCAGCACGCATGCAGTGCAGGCGCGCGACGCACAGGAAGACCGAAAGTACGAGCCGACCCTGCGCGCTACGTGCAGGAGTCGCCGGAACACGGTAGCCCAATACAGCAACACTAGCACTGGCTTAATTAGCTGTATCTTTTTACTAAATGACCCTTAATAGGACATTAAGCTAAGTATGGCCCTTCGCAAAACTTTCGCCCTTTTTTAAAAAGTCATATGCTAAGGCTTTACAAAAAAGTTAGAGGTTCTGAAAATGTCAGAAACGCCATACAGGTTGGCGTATCTGGGGCTGAGAAACGCGATTTTTTTAAGTCATTTTGGTAAAGCCAAATGATATGGCTTTCATCATGAGTAAAGCCAAATAATATGGCTTATATGATCTGAGAATCTCAGAGTACGCAAAATGATATGATGTCTGTGCCTGCCTGCGGTGGCCTCCGGCTCGCGCCATGGCGGCCGCAGCGGCGTGGTGCGGCCAGGGCCCAGATGGGCTTGGGCGGTCCGTGGAGGTCCTGTTCGTGGCTGCATCTGGGAGGTCCTGCCGCTCCCTGCTGAGCGTGTGGTCGCCTCGATGCTCAGTGTCCCGGTGGTCCGGCCGTCGATCCCGGCCCCGGGTGCGCCGTCGGCTTCGACGGTGCTCGAACGTGCCCTTCGGTGGTTACAGGGGTTGCCACCTCTACACTCGCCATCTTCCTGCAGCGGGGCGCCGTTGGGGAGGGCTGGTGCCGTGGCTTCGCAGATGGCGGCCATGGTGGTGACGTGCTCCCTACGTGGGGGGCCGTCGTGGCTGGGTGTAGAGCCACCCCTGTCTTGCCATCAGTATCATGCTGGTGTGCTTCATGGTTCTGCAGATGGCGGCCATGGATGTGGTCTTCTCTCCGATGCGAGGTGAGCCGTGGCAGTGGTGGTGGTAGCTTCCCCTTGTCGGTTGTTTGTCCCTCGCGTCGGATCCTTGTCGAAGTCCTGTGGCATGACTAGCGTGGGTGGTCTCCGTGCGTGCTCTAGGCTAGTCCACCCTTCGGGTAATCGAACCCAGATGGGGTTGGGGTTGCACTCGGTGGTTCTACGCCCTGCGACTACGGCGGCGACCCCCACGTGCGGAGAGGGTGTCTCTGATGCCCTTCAATTCAGCTGGTGACACACAGGCGTCGTGGCATCGTCTTGCCGCGTGCGACCCTTCGGTCATGCCCCCGACACAGGTGGTGTCGGCGCGCTGTGTGACCTCGGATGTGCGTTGGTGTTCGACTTCGTTGATGGTGCAGTGTCGTGGCTGGGTATCCGCTGTCTTGTCCTGTGGATCCTCCTCTTTGATCGCAGTGATTGGGTCATGATGAGATTCTCATCAATCAACTGTCTCCGAGTTCTCTCTCGGAGTGCCCCTCTCTTGTGTGTTGTTGGTGTGCGTATTTTTCTTTATTTCTCCTCTCATGTATCCCCCTGTAAATTCTGCTTCTTTTGAACCCATCTTGTAGATGCTGCAAGGCCTCATAGACAACTTTTTGAGTAATGAAGTTCAGGCTGACTCTAAGAGTCCGCCGTAGTCATAGTCAAAAAAATATGAGTTCTGTACGTGAGAAAAGCCATACCAAATGACTTTACCAAAATGACTTATAATTTTTCGCGTGTCTCAGCCTCCAGATACGCCAATTCGTATGGCGTTTTTCAGAGCCTCTAACTTTTTTTGTAAAGTCTTAGCATATGACTTTTGGCGCCGAGGGCCATATCCGAGCGAAAGTTTTGGTAAGAACCATAATTAGCTTAATGTCTGATTAAGGACCATTTAGTAAAAAAATACTAATTAGCTGGAGCGCGGTGAACCAAGCAGCTGTGGCACGGCAAAGGACGGGCACGTACGCCAGTGAGACTGCGTCCGACCAGGGATCGCTTGCGTGCGTGTTGCTCTGAGATCTGTGCCAGCAGCAGTTTGCCCGGCGGTGAGGTGACGGGTCAGGGGTCACGCCGGCCGGTCGGTCATCGCCGCTTTATTTTTGCAGTAGTCTCACAGCAAGCCTGCTTGCATGCGGACGCGCAGTTCCGTTCCACCGAGCTGCCTGCCGGTCACTGGGTACTACGGAGTACTACTGTTTGGACTTTGCTTTTTTTTTTCTTTTTTTTTTGCGCAGACAGAAGAGATTACCTTAACCAAGAACCTTACAGAAAAACCCAGAACAAAGAGAAAAACAACAAGACCCTTCTGGATCCCAGCAGCATCGACGTCAAGCAACACCACTACAACACACTAGTCACGTAGTGACGCCAAATTTGGAGCTAGAGACATGATATTTCATCACTAGAGGGTTGCACGGACGCTTCCAGAAAGCGTCGTTAAAACGTCTTCTTATGCACCGTCTCAAATGATATAAAGACGCTTGCTAAGCGTGTGTACAAATGTAAGGACGCCTCAGTGAGACGTTTAAAAGCATGTCTACACATATAAAGACGATTTAGTAGATACGCATTTGTAACGTCTCTATTTCTATAGACACGCTACATTTGCGTCGCAACAAAGGTTAGAGATGTTTTCTTCGTCTAGAGTGTATAATATTATATACATTAATTTATCTATATTTCGTATACAGGACATACATCGTTCTTATATGTATTATGTATATACGTATTTAAGGTGCAAATACATAATTTCTTTTTCTTTTTAATAAAGCGTCTCAAGAGACATGTTGGTATAATTCGCTTTTATTCATAAATTTAGACGGAAACATATTTTTTAAATTATATTCTAAAGTTCATGCACCGTACAGGCTGGACCATAGGAATGAACGCTGAAAACTGCAGACGATAGAGCTGAATGAAATAATTGCAGTAGTAGGGAACTGGATCAAATGTAATATTAATGTGCAAATACATTGGGAAGGATCATGAACAAGCAACAAATAATAAAATATCCTATATAGTGTTCATTATTTTTCTAAACTGATAGTAGAGCCCTCCATAGTCTCGTCAAGGCGAAAACTATTGCTTCATCCCATCGATCTTCATTCGTTTAAAGTCGTCTAGCTCCACAATTAACCTGCAAAAGAAGTCATAGCTAAGGTGAGAAACTCCCTGAAATAATCAAGTATAGGGACAGATGACAAGTTTATTTGATAAAATATAAAACATGGCTCTAAGACTAATCCGTCATGACAAAGATGTACTATCCTCGGCTACAACATGCATCTTTTTGCCTATGTGCTGGCACAAACATAATACACATTTAAATGTTGAATCAAAGCACACCCATATCAGGAAATTGTAACATACCAGGTTGTTATTTGTGTGATTCGAGCTAGATTTCTTCTTTTTGACCTACAAAGCACAAAGTTTATAAAAAAAATCTAGCTAGCATCAGAACTGACAAAGGGAATGTAATGCTTGTACATATGAAAATTTTACCTTCAGGAAGCAAAGTGCATTGTTAAAATGTTAATAAACATAATAATTTATGTTACAGTATCGTGTTGTGAAGTTTTACCTCAACACGTTTAATCATCTCCTGTTGTTTTGCCTCAATCATCTCATTGTCCCATCTTGGAATATGCAATGGTGCAATTGTCGAGTTTTGTGCTAGTTCAGCAAGATAACTGCTAAGAATGGAACCTGAATTTTCATTTGGAACTCCATTTTGATCAGTCCCCACAATAATCTTTCACCCTTTCAAATTCGAAATAAATTTATTTAAAAAAAAAACCCAATATCTGTCGCATGTCCCCATTGGGCCCTGCATGTAGGAATATCACAAAGATGTATATAATGGTGGCAATTAACAATCATATGTAACATGGAAGATTTATATCAAAACCTACAGATTATCTTTATTGCGCTAGTAGATTCATGAGGCATCGCTGGTACTATATTTTCAATCTCGGGAGGACCTTGTAAACAATCTTCATTGAGCTCTCCATTTTCTGCATCCTGTTCAGAAAAATTGATCTTTCGTAGTCATCGAGGTATACTCGACATAATATCTGTCATAACGAATGCAAAATGAGTCAACCTTCCCACCGTGCAAAAACTGAATTAACAATTGTGAGATTATGGAACTGCAGACATAGGAACACTACAATTTGGTCCTCATCCATGACATGAAATATATTAATGTCAGATCATCGTATGCATCGTTATAAAACTACAAGATGACGACAGTGATTCAGAAAAAAAAATTAAGACACGATCAAACATGAATTTCAGAGGCTTTATTTAGAAGAAAATCTAGACAGACTAAGTACAGAACGGGGAATGAGATTTTAAAAACAACTAGACAGATATCCCAATGATGCAGGGTTCACAAACACTTGACACTTACAGATCAGAGTATATACATAGTCTAAGAGGTAATAGAATCGGTGGATTGGCAACGAGCGGGATGCTGACGGGCCTGTGCACGAGATGGATCCACGGGACCCCTGCACCTAGTACCTCACCCATCGCAGGCTGCGGCAATCCCTACCTCTTCGCTGTCGTCCGTGAAGGCACCGGCGGCGCCGGCCGCCGGCCATAGATCGACTTAATAGTAATGTACTGTATAAAGTACTCGTATAATCTAAATGAGACAGATCCGAGGGAGCACAAACCTGGGCGGAGGCACACGGCAGGGGATCCGATCTCTGATGATCAGTTCATGTGGCGGCTGGAGAGATGAAGTGCCAGGGTTTCCCCTTCGTCTAAACAACAGATGGGGGCGAGAGGAAAATATTGAGCGCTTATTATAAGCGAGAATATTTTCTTAAGCGGTAACGTCACCAAAGTTAGCGCCAAACCAAAAAAAAATTCGGGAAAAAAACGCCAAACGAAAATATAAGTCGGGATATTTTTCATATGCAGTAAAACTAACGCTGTTAGCGCCAAACAAAAAATAAGTCAGAACAATTTTGATATAAGCCGTAAAACTAAGTCGGGATATTTTTTTTTAGACATTGCGTATCTGGGATAGCATGTACAGAGATCTATTTTTTTTTTTTGGTACAGAGATCTGTTTGATGCAGGGAGATGTACGGCTTGGTATTTGGATCCAGTTCTATTATGCCTCTCTTGCGACCAGAAAAAAAATTGTGTTTGGATCCAATTCTTGTCGTTCCGTGTTTAGGAAAAATCTGACGACGTAGGTACAAACTCTACGTATATTACTCTCAATTATTTTGGAAACGTATATTACTCTCTCTAGTTACAAACTCTACGTATATTACTCTCAATTTTTTTTGAAACATATATTACTCTCTCTTGTTTCTGGTGACACGCTTTCGAAAGCGTCTCAACCCTGTGTCCTTGGTACTCATAAATTAGCAAAATTATTATTTTGGTTGTCAATTAAAAGTAAACGACGTGACGTTATAAGGAGCGTCTCAAGAAACGTCCCTATGTAGAAGTGCTCTTAACACACTAAAGACGTATATAAACGCGTCCCATCAAACGCGTCTCTACGTGCTCAATTTGTTGTAGTGCACGCTCCGCCGGCGAATCCCGCCACCACTCCTCCACGCAACCTTGGACTGGGAGGAGCCCCCGAGTGGCCAGGAAGTCGACGGTCCTCGGCACCGCAGCGCCTCCATCCTGCACAACGAACAACGGCGCCAGCTTGGTCAACAACATCGCCTCCGTCAGATCCTTCAAACTCCGGCACCGCCACCACGGATACCGGTCGGGGAAGCGTCGCCCGCATCTCCGCCGAGACGCAGACACGCCTAGGACAACAGATCTGCCGCAGAGCTCCGCCGGAGCACCTGAAACAGAGGAAGGAACCGCCTCCCGCAAAAGCCTCTCCGGTGACATCATCGCCTCCTTAGCGCCGCCGGCAGGCACCCTCCTACAACCTACACTATATACACACCGTGACCTGTCGATTCCCCAACCTCCCGCCGCCGGAGCGGCCGCCGGAGGCGGGGAATCAAGCAGATCGACGGCGGCGAGGTGGCTGGAGAGAGGGACGAAACAAATCGCCTTTCTACTGTAGGGGGAAAGGGTGTCGGTCCAAGCTCGACGAGTGATCTTACTGTTTGGACTTTGGTGGCAAGATAAACCGGGACGGGGAGTACCGTATGTACGTACAGCACTCTAGACTCCTGTTTGATCGATCACCCGCTGGCCGCTGCATATGCTGTCTCTCTCTGACACGATGTACGTTGAGCCGAGACCACCAACCGACATGTACGTGCGTCTCTCTTGTTGGGGACCTTCTCACATTTGACTCAATTTTCTCGTCCTCTACATTACCTACACAACACTAGGTATGGTAGATAGTTTGATGCATGCAAAAAAGTTTGTGTCACTGTAATTAATTAATGATATAATAGTAGATATTAGTATCATAGGTAGGTAGATAGAGAATCAAAGTGTGGTTGGATGGTTATGAGGATGGTTAAATCCTCATCCTATCAGAGTTTAAACTCTTAGTTTGACGCTGGTGTTTCTTATTTAGGCGAAATATTCTTTAGTGGGAGGCAATGTTTTTAGCGACAGCGAGATGCCTATGATGACTTCGCGTCTTCGCCAACCTCACGGTTAAATTAGAAGTTCCAATACACTCATGTTAATTGAGCTGTCGGTCTGGCCTGCCCTGCGCAACCAAGTCAACCTTGCCCGCTGCTGCAAGCCTGCAAGTTCGTAGGAGAACGTATGGCGGTACGAACGGCAGGGCATCTTTACAGTTGAGAGCCCGAGAAGTTGCCTCCAGCTTTGACACGAATCTGGTCTCTACATGCACAACGGCGCCAGCCTTTCCCAGAGCGCCACTGTGCAGCTGCAGAGCCGCAGCCTTTCCCTTTGTCCCCTCGGAGCACAAAGCGACGGAATTCTTGGGAGAAAAGTAAAACCCAGAGAGAAGGAGAACTACGGCCTCGCAGCGTTATCATTAGTGTGATCTGCATTCATGGCTGGATCGATGGACGACTTGGGAGAAATTTTCAGAGCCCATGGATCTTGATATTCAGCCGACTCGAAATGTTCTCCGTTGAACGATGAACATCGATTTCATGCCTCCGGGTGATCAATGCAAGTTTTTGAGTGTAGTGACACTGCATGCAGCTGGCGAATGCAACATTGCCTAATGGGCGACTTGGATAGTTTTCAGAGCCGATCGATCGACTGCTCTTCGTCCTCCTATCTTAATTAACAGTCAGCCGAATCGAAATAAACAACAACGATTTCATGCTTCTAAATGGGCAAATTGAAATCTACTAAACAAACACGAGTGCTATGATGACATATTGCAGCCGGTGAATGCAACATTGTGTTGTGACTGCGGAATAGTCGCTTGACCTGATACAGACGACGATATTACTTGGGAGTACTAACTGAAACAGGAAGGACTCGTATTTATACTGAGCAATTGGTACCCCACAGTAATTCTTCACCAACTTCACAGAGCCGCAGCCTTTCCCTTTGTCCCCTCGCCGCTCTCCATCGGCCCTCGGAGCACAAGGGAAAGAAAGCGACGGAATTCTTGGGAGAAAAGTAAAACCCAGAGAGAAGGAGAACTACGGCCTCGCAGCGTTATCATTAGTGTGATCTGCATTCATGGCTGGATCGATGGACGACTTGGGAGAGATTTTCAGAGCAAATGGATCTTGATATTCAGCCGATTCGAAATGTTCTCCGTTGAACGATGAACATCGATTTCATGCCTCCGGGTGATCAATGCAAGTTTATGAGTGTAGTGACACTGCATGCAGCTGGCGAATGCAACATTGCCTAATGGGCGACTTGGATAGTTTTCAGAGCCGATCGATCGACTGCTCTTCATCCTCCTATCTTAATTAACAGTCAGCCGAATCGAAATAAACAACAACGATTTCATGCTTCTAAATGGGCAAATTGAAATCTACTAAACAAACACGAGTGCTATGATGACATATTGCAGCCGGTGAATGCAACATTGTGTTGTGACTGCGGAATAGTCGCTTGACCTGATACAGACGACGATATTACTTGGGAGTACTAACTGAAACAGGAAGGACTCGTATTTATACTGAGCAATTGGTACCCCACAGTAATTCTTCACCAACTTCACTTACGAAAGAACAAAGGACGATCGAGATCGAGAGGTACAGTCTTACAGAAGCACACTCCTAGCCACTAATCAATCTCCCATGAATCAAGAAACACTGCTGGTCCTAACTCCCCGAACGTATAGATCACGAACACCAACGCGCGCGAGATGTGTACGAAGCTCGGTCGGTCACCGGGTCTCCTCCTCGGCGCGCTTGTAGGCGCCGGAGAGCGCGGAGAAGAGGTTCAGGTGGTGGTGGTTGGCCTGCGCCATCGGCATGTACGCCGCCTGTGCCTCCAGCGGCGAGAAGCCCCACGTGTCGTGCCGCGGCGGCGCCGCCGCCCAGAACGCCGCCGCGTCGTGCTCCTGCTCGCGTGGGCGCTTGCCGAGGAGGGTGTGCTGGTACTGGTAGTAGGAGGAGGGGGAGGAGGTGGACGGCACGGAGGAGGAGACGAAGGCGGCGGGGGTGGTGCCGGTGCCCGTGGCGGCCAGGATGGAGGGCTCCGCCTGCCGGAGCAGCCACTCGATGGTCTGACCGTCCGACTTGAGCCCCAGCTCGCGCGTCAGCTGGAACACGCGCGCCGCGCACACGATCGGCATGCGCACGCGCCGCCCGCGCCCGTTCACCTTGCTGTGCCGGTCCTTCACGACGCCGCCGCCCGCCTTCTTGCTCGGCGCGGGTGCCACGACGATGGCGTCGGATGCCGCGGCGGCGGGCGTCACCGGTAGGTGCTGGTAGATGTGGAAAGGGCTGGCGGCGGTGGCGATGTCGTCGCGGGAGGTCATGGCGGCTGCTTCGCTGTAGGTCAGAGAGAAAAGAGGAGGTGGAGGTGATCCGGTGGGGTTTGTGAGGCTTTGAGGTGACCGAGGAGAGGGACACACGGCGGAGAGATTTTATAAGGGGTGATTGCGGGACTACGTTCGATTTTTCGAGTGAAGTTGCACGTTTTCAGACGAGCAACTATAGTAAAAAAACTGTAATTATTTAAGTTTAAATCGCTAAATTCTGCCTTTTTTGAACGCGTGCCTTTTTGTTCTGTGGTGTTTCACTCACATTTTAGTTTTGTATTTTTATTTAGTTCCATCTTTGCTTTATTTTTTGTATTTCTAGCTTTGGAGTTGTTACAATTGTGCCTTTGTTTGTACTACTACATTTCTTTTCTTCTGTGAAAGTGATTTTTTTATGATTTTTTCGAACACCAAAGGAAGTACAAATGGAAGCCGAACTCCATCGAACCCTTTATTTTACAAAAAAAAATTATTATATTTCAAAGTATCAAATTTTTAAAAAACAATCATGTATGTAGACAATGATAGATTCTACAAACTTGCAAAATCTCAACTCAAAATAATTCATATTTTAGCCTACACGAAAATAACAAAATATGAGGAATTTTGGAGTGTAAAATGTTGCACCTTTCACTATTTTCAAATGTCAGATTTTGTCATTTTTGCGTAGCCCAAACATAATACATTTGTAGTTAATATTTTACACGTTGGTATGATATAAGATACTATACATCCAAGGATTTGTTTAGAATTTTTCAAAACTTCAAAATTATGATTTTAGGATTTTTTAAAAAAAATAAAGGCTATGTGAAGCTTGAGTTCCATTTGTCCGCACTCATGACACGCTCCGTAACTAAACCGAGCATAACCTAGTTAGTAAAACGCCACATAGCCGAGAAGGTTACCTTTTTTTTTGCGGAGGAAGAAGAAACATTACATCGGAGTTACAAAGAGGAACACACTAACTTTGTGGGCTCGGCCCATATTACTGCGCGCAAACTGTTTTTATGTCTCGACAGTTCCTACCGTGTTCAATGCTTTGTTGTTGTACTCCGTAGAAATGACCGGCAAAAGCTGCTCCAATGCGCAACCACCAGCAGATGGACGATGCTTCTCCTTCGTTTTGATTGTGCCACCAGCCGCGAGCTGCTCCCACTTCTCAATCGGACATGCATGCAGAATAGCCGGGGCAAGAAAAAAAAGAAAACAATAAGGTGAAGAGAAAGTATGTTTGAACGCCTCGGATTATTTTTTTCTACAAAAATTAAGTTGAACAAAAACTACATTCGAACGATCTAAAAAAAGAGATAAAAAATTATAGTTGAATAGAAACTATATTTGTTCAAATTTGAAAATTGTACAAATTTGAAAATTGTTCAAATCTGAAAACTGTTCAAATATGAAAATTGTTCAAATATGAAAAATGTTAGATTAAAAAATGTTTAGCTTTGAAAATTGTTAAAAAATAGTTTCCGTTCATCGCCATTATATGGTAAAAGTGAATAGAAAAGACTGGTGAACGAATTTGATTTTTTAACAATTTTGAAAAAGTGTACAGAAAAAAGTCTTTGAACGGAAATTATTTTTGAACGATTTTTTGAACGTGAACAGAAAAATGCGGTGAATGAAACCTATTTTTAAGAAATGAACAGAAAATTATAGTGAACGAAAACTATCTGAACGATTTTAAAAAATGAACAAAAAATGATGGTGAACGAAAAACTATTTTGAACGAATTTAAAAGTGAACAGAAAAGGCTGGTGAACGAAAATTGATTTTTGAACGATTTTAAAAAGTGAACATAAAAAAGTCTATGAACGGAAATTATTTTTTAACGATTTTAAAAAAAGTAAACAGAAAAATGGCGGTGAACGGAACCTATTTTTGAATGATTTTTGAAAATGAACAGATAATGACGGTGAACGGAAACTATTTTATAACGATTTCAAAAGTGGACAAAAAAGTCCGGTGAACAAAAAACTATTTTGAACGAATTTAAGTGTGAACAGAAAGTCTAGTGAACAAAAATTGATTTTTGAATGATTTAAGAAGTGAACAGAAAAAAGTCTATGAATGAAAATTATTTTTGAATGATTTTTAAAAAGGTGAACAGAAAAATGGCGGTGAACGAAAACTATTTTGAACCATTTTTTAAAATGAACAGATAATGACGGTGAACGGATTTTAAAAGTGAACAAAAAAGGCCGGTGAACAAAAAACTATTTTTGAATGAATTTAAAAGTGAATAGAAAAGTCTGGTGAACGAAAATTGATTTTTAAACAATTTAAGAAGCGAACAGAAAAAAGTCTATGAACGGAAATTATTTTTGAGTGAATTTTAGAAAAGTGAACAGAAAAAGGGCGGTGAACGAAACCTATTTTTTGAATGATTTTTAAAAACAAACAGATAATGGCGTAGAACGGAAACTATTTTATAACGATTTTAAAAAGTGAATAGAAAAGGCCAGTGAACAAGAACTATGTTTGAACGAATTTTAAGTGAACATAAAAAAGGGCAACAAAAACTATGTTTCAATGTTTTTTAAACATGAATATTTGAATGTGAAGATAAATACAAATTTGATACTTAGAAAAATGTTTGAATTTTAAAAATTCTCTAGGTTTAAGAAAATATTTGGATTTATTAAAGGTTCGAATTTGAAAAAGTTTTGATTGTTTGGAACCCATGAAAAATTGTTTGAACCCGTGAATATTTATTCAAACCTGTGGTCCAACATTTTGAATTCATAAACTTTTTAAAACCGGTGAAGTTTAGAAAAAATCATGAACAAATTCTAATATGAAAAAAGAAACATAAAAAGGAAAATAAAATGAAATGAAATGAAAGAAGGAAAAATGACAGGAAAAAGAAATAAGAAACAAAAAAGGCGAAAAGAAATAAATACAAATAATACGAAACTAAAAAACGATGGGAAGACCGAACCAAAGGAAAACATGCTCGTGTACCTCCACTCCTCCACTACTAATAAACAAGCGAATTGGAGTTCCGCTGAAGTCACCTAGCAAAAACTACACAGAACCCTCCACCGAACCATCAGGCCAACAAAAAATAGATCCAACCATCCAGAATTGCCCAACCCATATGCGGGGTACATGTACCAAATTAACCAGGCGGACCACGGACGAGCGAACGAAAAATTCCGCTAGCACCATCGCACGAGCCTCAGGCAGCAGTTACGAAGGAAACTACAATTACGGGGCTGCTGTTCAGGTTACAAAAAATAGGCGACAAATCCAGACGGAGCGGGAAATGACTTGAAAATTTAAGAGGAAACAGATACGGGAAGATTAGGATCTGCTCCCTCCGACGTTCAGTGACGCGCTGTCGCTCCCTACCTTGAGCCAGCGCCAGCGGCGGCACTGAAGTTTCCTGTCTTGCGCCCTTGCCGACATGAGACGGCTGATCCACCGCCCTACCCTGTTGATCCGGCAACATCGACGACGACTAGCTCTGCGCAGACACCAGGTGCTGAATCTTCTCTTCTATATGATCAACATAGCACTTGTGTACCAATGAATTCCTTCAATTCCAGCAGCACTGTGATGACCCACAAGTATAGGGGGTGTATCGTAGTACTTTCGATAAATAAGAGTGTCGAACCCAACGAGGAGCAGAAGGTGTTGACAAGCGGTTTTGATGAAGGATTCACTGTAAATGCTCACAGACAAGTTTTTAGGAGTTTTTGATATGACAGATAAATAAAGTACAAGTAAATAAAATGCAGTAATAATAGTTGCAGCGAGTGGCCCAATCCTTTCTACAGCAAAGGACAAGCCGGTTGTTGTACTTATAATGACCAAACGTTCTTGAGGACACACGGGAATATTGTCAAGTGCTTTCGCTTCATATAGTTGATTAATCTTCATTGTTTTGATAAGTGTTGTGTGGGTGAACCTATGCTAATGCACCGCCCTTCCTAGGACTAATACATACTTGTGATTATACCCCTTGCAAGCATCCGCAAATACAAGAAAGTAATTAAGATAAACTAACCACAGCCTTAAACTTTGAGATCCTGCTATCCCTCATGCATCGATATACCAACGGGTGTTCAGGTTTCTGTCACTCCGGCAACCCCACAATTGGCAAACGAATACACAATGCATTCCCCTAGGCCCATAAAGGTGAAGTATCATGTAGTCGACGTTCACATGACACCACTAGAAGAATAACACCACAACTTAAGCATCAAACCATTAAATATTACTCAACATAGTTCACTACTAACATCAAGACTTCTCCCATGTCCTCAAGAACTAAACGAACTACTCACAAGACATCATACGGAACATGATCAGAGGTGATATGATGATGAATAACAATCTGAACATAAACCTTAGTCCAATGGTTTCACCCAATAGCATCAATAACAAGAGTAATCAACACCGGGAGAGTTTCCCCTATGAAATAGACAAGATTCAGCCCTAGATGTTATAGCGGAGACGGGGTGCAGCGGCGGTGATGATGGTGTTGGCGGTGGAGATGATGATGATGATCCCGATGAAGTCCAGCTCGATGACGGTGATGATGGCGACGATTTCCCCCTCCGGGAGGGAATTTCCCCCGGCAGATTTCTTCCTGCAGGGGAGCTTTTCGCTCTCTGGTGTTTTCCGCCTCGTGGAGGCGGCGGAATATTTCGATGGCCGTCCTCCTGTGTTAGGGTTCCGAGGGGGTCAAGTACGCGAAGGGGGAACGGCTGAGGTGGGCCAGGGCCCCCAAACCACCTGGCGGCGCGGGGGCCCCCCGCGCCAGCTGAGGAGGGCCCACCTTGGCCCTTCAGCCTCCCCTTTTGGCCTCCTCCATCTCTGGTAAAATAGGAACTTCCATATGTCTCCTTCGATTTATTGATCTTCAGAAATAGTGCATCTCGACGGTGCTTTTTCCAGCAGAATCCTGACTCCGGTGTCCAATTCTCCATTATTCATCAAACATGCAAAATAGGTAAAATAACATAAGTAACACTTCTAAATATGAAATATATCGATGAATAGCAGTAAATTATGATATAAAATAGTGATGCAAAATGGACGTATCAACCCCCCCAAGCTTAGACCTCGCTTGTCCCCAAGCGAAAACTGAGCTCAGTAAACATGACCACAAGTTTATGGAGCAAAGTGTCGATAAATAAAATACGGACAAGAAGCATCACATTCATTGATACACAAGTCATTCTAGACAGCAACTTCCCTTCATATAATCTAACTTGAAATAAGTAAAGGGAACCACGATGAAGTGCATAAAGAGAACCATGATTGGTGAAGGCAAACTTAAACTCTTGGTCAGAGAACAATTAACAGATCATACTTATCTTTCGAGAAGAGTCTTTATATCAGAGCTTATATAGCAGAACTTACATGCCTTAATCATAACAGTCTCCTTACAGTCATTGATAACTTTCAAAGTTATATTCATTCGGATAAAAGCTATTGTGCGAAACAAGGAAATGAGAGATATGATTAGAAGTATCAACACATATAACTAATTGGATCTCAACAACTCAAATGCTTGCTTGAGATAGAGAGGAATGGGTTTACTGACTCAACAATAATGTAAAAGATAGGCCCTTCGCAGAGGGAAGCAGGGATTAAATCATGTGCTAGAGCTTTTAAGTTTTGCAAAGCATATAGAGAGTATGAAAATAGTTGTTTGAGCTATGTATGTCGTTGTCAACGAATCGTAGTAAAGTGAACACTAACCCCTTGTCAACCAGACTTTCAAGAGCGGCTCCCATGAAGGACGTTATCTCTACCAGCAAGGTAGATCATCCCTCTTCTCTTTTGTTTACACATGTATTTTAGTTTCTTTATAGTTGACACTCCTCCCAACCTTTTGCTTACACAAGCCATGGCTAACCGAATCCTCGGGTGCCTTCCAACATTCACATACCATGGAGGAGTGTCTATTTGCAAATTAAGTTGCTTACTGATAAATCAGGGCAAAACATGTGAAGAGAATTATTAATGAAAGTTGTAGTTAATTGGGACTGGGCACCCCATTTGCCAGCTCTTTTTGCAAATTGTTGGATAAGCGGTGTA
This sequence comes from Poa pratensis, assembly GCA_947311845.1. Classification (NCBI taxonomy): domain Eukaryota; kingdom Viridiplantae; phylum Streptophyta; class Magnoliopsida; order Poales; family Poaceae; genus Poa; species Poa pratensis. The sequence continues at coordinate 86,972 of CAMZMU010000125.1, forward strand.
TATGCCACTAGTCCATTGGTGAAAGTCTGTTTGACAAAAGTGCTAGAGAAACTCTACAGAACCCTCATGAGCTAATAAACAGTGACACAAAACTAGGAGTAATAAGTTTTGAATAATTTAAAGGTAGCACATGAAGTATTTACTTGGAATGGCGCAAAATACCATATAGTAGGAAGTTATGGTGGACTCGAATGGCAATGGTTTGGCTCAAGGTTTGGATGTATGAGAAGCATTCCCTCTCGATACAGGTCTTTGGCTAGCAAGGTTATGTAGCAAGCATAAGAGTTGAGGGATACAAACAATTATACAAGTGATAAGAATAATCATGCAATCTTCCTTAGAAGCACAAATAGTTTAACTTAAGAATACTAAGCTTATGAGCTACAAAGAAAGAAAGATCATGGAATAATATATTTGCATGCACTCCCTCTCTCTACTTAAGTCTCAAAGTATTGTCTACTACTGACCAATGCTAAGTTTGCCAAAACCAAAAAGATTAACTTGGTGCTCTAAAAAGTGATCCCTATACTAACAACAAGGTTATCAATATGAAAGAGAATTGCAAGCTAAAATAAAGTATGCAGAAAGTAAATGATAAAACTTCTCATTAATATTTCATAACGGCAACTCACACCAAGGGATACATAGATAACCAACTAAAAGAGAGATACTTCCACATTGCAAACCATCATATAAGATAACTTCCCTACTCACGATATGACTTTATGGAAAAGTAAAAGGTAAAGATAATGATGTGATACCGCGGCACTCCCCCAAGCTTGGAACAAACCAAGGGGATGCCAATACTTATGATGAATTACTCCTTCGGTGGTGGTGGCGGTATGACTTGGATTGGAGTAAGAAACCGTTCCAGCATTCGGCGGAGTCTGATATTCTCTTCCTGGAGTATTTCCACCTCCCTCCGCAGGGCTCGGTATTGATCACAGAACTCATCTGTAACTCGAAGTACTTCCGTCACTGCCGGAAAAGAGCTGTAGTCCGGAATAGGTGGTATTGCTCCCTGCAGGTTATGAGAAAAAGCACGTTGAGCGTTAACCGATCCCACAAAGGTGGGCTTCCTGACTGCAGGCTGTTCTCCCTTTGTTGACGGCATCCCCTTTACTTCCTTCATGACGCTTTCATCTTTGCTCTTGACTTCCTCCTTCAGCTTGGGGTCTTGAGTCTCGTCTTCCAAAGGCTCCTTGCCCTTGTTGTTGTTGTTGGAGACCATGGCGCTTCTAAATCTGAAAACAATATCTGGACAGAAACAGCTCGAAACGAAACACGATGAAAAGGCGAGATACGAACCTCGGGGGTTCGGGTGAGTATATAGCAAAAAGTTTTACAACATAAGGAAGGTACAGGAGGAAACCTGATCGGAGACGAGCTCCGGGGTGCTCAAACCACCAGGCGGCGCGGCTGGGGGCCCACCGCGCCGACCTATGGTTTGGGCACCACGGGTGCCGTCTCCCATCCGGTTCGGTCTCTTATTTTTCCATATTTAATAAAAACGACGAAAATATCTTCTAGAAAGTTATTCGCGAAACTTTTCTTACCGAAACTGTTACCTATTCGAATCGAATTCTGCAGTCCCAGAAAAATGTTCTTCAATGAAAGTTTCCGGAGTCACCACTTTAATTGTATCAACCTCTTCATTAATAGAATCTCCAGAAATATAATGCTTGAGTCTTTGACCATTTACCACTTGTGTAGAGTTATCTTTCAATGAAGCAATTTTTATTGCACCTGAACGATACACCTCCACAATAACAAATGGTCCTTCCCATTTTGAGAGTAACTTTCCTGCAAAAAATCTGAGACGAGACCTATACAATAGAACTTTCTCACCAACATTAAATTCTCTTTTAAGAATTCTCCTATCATGCCATCTCTTAACTTTTTCTTTAAAGAGTCTAGCATTTTCATAAGCCTCACTTCTCCATTCATCTAAAGAACTTAAGTGCAACAACCTTTTCTCACCGGCAAGTTTAAAATCTCTATTAAGTTCTCTCACTGCCCAATAAGCTTTGTGTTCTAATTCTAAAGGCAAGTGACAAGCTTTACCATAAACCATTTTATAAGGAGACATGCCCATGGGGTTCTTATAAGCAGTTCTATAAGCCCATAAAGCATCATTTAACTTACTAGCCCAATTTTTTCTAGATTTATTAACAGTCTTTTGCAAGATAGATTTAATCTCCCTATTTGACAATTCTACTTGTCCACTAGTTTGAGGATGATAGGCTGAAGCAATTCTATGATTAACACCATATTTAGCAAGAGTCTTTCTAAAACCACCATGGATAAAATGAGAACCTCCATCAGTCATAAGATATCTAGGTACACCAAACCTAGGAAAAATGACATCTTGAAGCATTTTTAAAGAGGTCTCACCATCAGCACTTTTAGTAGGTATAGCTTCTACCCATTTAGTGACATAATCAACAGCAACAAGTATATGAGTATTACCTTGTGAAGAAGGAAAAGGACCCATGAAGTCGAATCCCCAACAATCAAATGGTTCAATAACAAGAGAATAACTCATAGGCATTTCATTGCGTCTAGAGATATTACCAACCCTTTGACATTCATCACAAGATAAAATAAACTTTCTTGCATCCTTAAAGAGGGTAGGCCAATAAAAACCTGATTGTAGAACTTTCTGCGCAGTTCTATCTCCAGCGTGATGCCCTCCATAAGCACTTCCATGGCATTTCCTCAGTATTTCCTGTTGTTCATATTCAGGAACACATCTTCGCATAATACCATCGACTCCTTCTTTATATAAGTGTGGGTCATCCCAAAAGTAATGCCGCAAGTCATAAAAGAATTTCCTTCTTTGCTGAGCTGAAAAGGTTGGAGGCAAGTACTTGGAAACAATAAAGTTAGCATAATCAGCATACCAAGGACTATCTCGCGAACTTACACTTATTGCAGCCAATTGTTCATTTGGAAAGCTATCATTAACAGGAATAGGATCATAAGGAATGCTTTCCAATCTAGACAAATTATCAGCAACAGGATTTTCAGCACCTTTTCTATCTATGATATGCAAATCAAATTCTTGCAAAAGAAGTACCCATCTAATAAGCCTTGGCTTAGCATCTTTCTTTTCCATAAGGTATCTAATTGCAGCATGATCAGTATGAATAGTGACTTTCGAATCAACTATGTAGGGTCGAAATTTGTCACAAGCAAAAACTACAGCTAGAAATTCTTTTTCAGTAGTGGCATAATTCTTTTGAGCAGAATCAAGAGTTTTACTAGCATAATGAATAACATTTAACTTTTTATCTACTCGCTGCCCAAGAACAGCGCCTACAGCATAATCACTAGCATCACACATAATTTCAAAAGGTAAATTCCAATCAGGTGGTTCAACTACAGGAGCGGTGATTAAAGCCTTTTTCAAAGTTTCAAAAGCTTCCTTACAATCATCATCAAAAACAAAGGTACATCTTTTTGAAGAAGATTAGTAAGAGGCTTGGAAATTTTAGAGAAATCTTTAATAAACCTCCTATAAAAACCAGCATGACCAAGAATACTACGAATACCTTTAACATCTTTGGGACAAGGCATCTTTTCAATTGCCTCCACTTTAGCTCGATCAACTTCAATACCTCTTTCAGAAATTTTATGTCCAAGAACAATTCCTTCATTAACCATAAAGTGGCATTTCTCCCAATTAAGAACAAGGCTAGTTTCTTCACATCTCTGCAAAACTTTGTCAAGGTTGTGCAAACAATTATCAAAGGAAGTTCCATAGACGGAGAAATCGTCCATGAAGACTTCCACAATTTCCTCACAAAAGCCATGAAAAATAGCAGACATGCATCTTTGAAAAGTAGCAGGAGCATTACATAAACCAAAAGGCATACGTCTATAAGCATAAGTTCCATAAGGACAAGTAAAAGTAGTTTTCTCTTGATCTTGCGCTCTCACAGCAATTTGAGAAAACCCAGAATACCCATCAAGGAAACAAAAGTGAGTTTTCTTGGACAACCTCTCAAGCATTTGATCAATAAAAGGCAAAGGATAATGATCTTTCTTAGTTACTTTGTTAACCTTTCTAAAATCAATGCACATCCTATAACCAACTACTACTCTTTGAGGAATTAGTTCATCATTTTCATTAGGAACAACGGTAATTCCTCCTTTCTTAGGAACACAATGCACAGGACTTACCCATCTACTATCAGCAATAGGATAAATAATACCAGCTTCAAGAAGTTTTAATACCTCATTTCTTACCACTTCTTTCATCTTGGGTATTAAACGACGCTGATGCTCAACAACAGGCTTTGCATCAGGTTCCATGTTGATGGCGTGCTGACATATAGTAGGAGAAATTCCCTTCAGGTCATCAAGAGTATATCCCATAGCTCCGCGGTGTTTCCTCAACACTCCCAATAACCTTTCCTCCTCTGTACCTGAAAGTTTAGAGCTGATAATAACAGGATATATTTTCTTATCATCAATATAAGCATATTTAAGATTATCAGGCAGAGGTTTCAAATCAAAAACAGGATCCTCCTTGGGTGGCATTGTGGTACCCAAATCTTCCACAGGTAAATTGTGTTTGAGCATAGGTTGACGAAGGAATACTTCATCAAGCTCATTCCTTTCTTCCCTGAAGTTCTCACTTTCATGATTCTCCATATGTTGCTGCAAAGCATTGTTAGGAGCAAGAACAATAGATGCAAGTTGAGCAATTTCAAAATCCTCACTAGGCAATTCAGTTTCATAAGGTGCTTTAGCAAATTTAGAGAAATTGAATTCATAAGATTCACCAGCAAATTTAGTAAAGATTTTCTCTTTCTTACAGTCTATAACAGCACCACAAGTATTCAGAAAAGGTCTACCAAAAATAATAGGACAACTATCATTGGCAGCCGACCCAAGTACAAGAAAATCAGCAGGGTATTTAGTCTTACCACAAAGGACTTCGACATCTCTAATGATACCAATTGGAGAGATAGTTTCCCTATTAGCAAGCTGAATAACCACATCAATCTCTTCAAGTTTACAAGGAGCAATTTCGTGCATAATTTCCCTGTAAAGCTCATAAGGAATAGCACTAGAACTTGCACCAATATCACATAAACCATAATAGCAATGATCACCTATCCTAACAGAAAGCACAGGAACACTAGACTTCCTAGAACTTTTAGGATGTGAGACAATATTAGAAGCATCCTCACAAAAGATAATGTGTCTATCTTCTAAATTTTCAGTGACAAGATCTTTAACCAATGCTACAACAGGTTCAACAGTTATTTGCTCATCAGGTTTGGTAGTTTTCTTATTACTTTTACTAACAACACCAGTTATGATAGTATGTTCCTTAATCTTATTAGGAAAAGGAACTTTTTCAATATAAGGTTCTGGAATAATGCGATCAGCAACATTAACCTCAACACCTTTAGATATATGAGAAACAGATTCATCTTTATATGGTTCATGATAATTTTTAAAACCCTCCTTCGGCAAACCGAAATAGGAAGCAAAGGCTTTATAAAAGTTTGCAACAATTTGAGAGTCAAGACCATAAGTAGTGCTAATTTTGCGATAATCATCAGTATCCATAAATTTTTAACACACTCAAAGTCATAGCTTATACCTGACTCCCTACCTTTGTCATTCTCCCATCCTTCAGTGTTCTCCTGAATCCGATCAAGAAGGTCCCACTTAAACTCTTCTTTATTACGAGTGAACGATCCAGCACAAGTGGTATCCAATAGAGTTTTATCTTGAAAGGAGAGTCTTGCATAAAAGTTATCAATAACAATATTACCAGGAAGCTCATGAATGGGACATTTGAGCATTAATGCCTTCAATCTCCCCCACGCTTGAGCGATACTCTCTCCATCATAGGGCCAGAAGTTATATATGAGGTTCCGATCCTTATGAATCTCACTTGGAGGATAGAATTTGGAGTAAAAGAGAGGTACAATTTCCTCCCATCCAAGAGAATACCCATTCTTCAGCAGTTTATACCAATGTGCAGCTTTACCAGACAGTGATAGAGAGAATAATTTCTTCTTAACTTCTCCCATCGAGATACCTGCACACTTAAATAACTCGCACAATTCATGCAGAAATAACAAATGATCTCCAGGATGGACAGTTCCATCTCCTGCATAGCGGTTATTTGTGACACGTTCAACAATTTTCATAGGAATTTTGAACGGTATTACCTGCTCATCTGGCGCCTCCTCTACTACCTTAGCAGTGGTAGTTGTTTTCCCAAATAGGAATTCAAGAGAAGACCCCTCCATAATGAGATATAGCAGCAGGCAAAAATAAAAACAGCACGTACAATAAATGTTTCCCTTACCAATTCCACTTACCAATAGCGCTACACTCCCCGGCAACGGCGCCAGAAAATAGTCTTGATACCCACAAGTATAGGGGGTGTATCGTAGTACTTTCGATAAATAAGAGTGTCGAACCCAACGAGGAGCAGAAGGTGTTGACAAGCGGTTTTGATGAAGGATTCACTGTAAATGCTCACAGACAAGTTTTTAGGAGTTTTTGATATGACAGATAAATAAAGTACAAGTAAATAAAATGCAGTAATAATAGTTGCAGCGAGTGGCCCAATCCTTTCTACAGCAAAGGACAAGCCGGTTGTTGTACTTATAATGACCAAACGTTCTTGAGGACACACGGGAATATTGTCAAGTGCTTTCGCTTCATATAGTTGATTAATCTTCATTGTTTTGATAAGTGTTGTGTGGGTGAACCTATGCTAATGCACCGCCCTTCCTAGGACTAATACATACTTGTGATTATACCCCTTGCAAGCATCCGCAAATACAAGAAAGTAATTAAGATAAACTAACCACAGCCTTAAACTTTGAGATCCTGCTATCCCTCATGCATCGATATACCAACGGGTGTTCAGGTTTCTGTCACTCCGGCAACCCCACAATTGGCAAACGAATACACAATGCATTCCCCTAGGCCCATAAAGGTGAAGTATCATGTAGTCGACGTTCACATGACACCACTAGAAGAATAACACCACAACTTAAGCATCAAACCATTAAATATTACTCAACATAGTTCACTACTAACATCAAGACTTCTCCCATGTCCTCAAGAACTAAACGAACTACTCACAAGACATCATACGGAACATGATCAGAGGTGATATGATGATGAATAACAATCTGAACATAAACCTTAGTCCAATGGTTTCACCCAATAGCATCAATAACAAGAGTAATCAACACCGGGAGAGTTTCCCCTATGAAATAGACAAGATTCAGCCCTAGATGTTACAGCGGAGACGGGGTGCAGCGGCGGTGATGATGGTGTTGGCGGTGAGATGATGATGATCCCGATGAAGTCCAGCTCGATGACGGTGATGATGGCGACGATTTCCCCCTCCGGGAGGGAATTTCCCCCGGCAGATTTCTTCCTGCAGGGGAGCTTTTCGCTCTCTGGTGTTTTCCGCCTCGTGGAGGCGGCGGAATATTTCGATGGCCGTCCTCCTGTGTTAGGGTTCCGAGGGGGTCAAGTACGCGAAGGGGGAACGGCTGAGGTGGGCCAGGGCCCCCAAACCACCTGGCGGCGCGGCTGGTGGGCCCCCGCGCCAGCTGGTGAGGAGGGCCCACCTTGGCCCTTCTCAGCCTCCCCTTTTGGCCTCCTCTCATCTGGTAAAATAGGACTTCCATATGTCTCCTTCGATTTATTGATCTTCAGAAATAGTGCATCTCGACGGTGCTTTTTCCAGCAGAATCCTGACTCCGGTGTCCAATTCTCCATTATTCATCAAACATGCAAAATAGGTAAAATAACATAAGTAACACTTCTAAATATGAAATATATCGATGAATAGCAGTAAATTATGATATAAAATAGTGATGCAAAATGGACGTATCACACTGCACCCCAAGAACCAACAAATTGAATCATACCACAGTTCCAGCAGCACTACACCACAAGAACCAAGAAATTAAATCAGTTTATGTCAAAATAAAAACCCGTGGACCACACAGCCATTCCATAAGTAACTGCAATATCCCCGCTTGCTAGGTTTTCCATGGTGATTGCCTCTGGTGCAACCTTCACTGATTTATATCCAGTTTTTACATCAATGCATACATTCATCGAACCTTCACTGCAATATTCTCCACTCCTTTATAAAATGCAATTACAACGTTGATACATAACGCTAGGAAGCAATGTTACATACATATACGCTATATGAGGTGATTGTGTTGCCATATTGTTGTGGCAGTACATAACATATGTAAAACAGTGTCAACCTTGTGGAAAGCGTTACTATTTTTCATCAAGTCATAAAGAACCAAAGGAATAGAGATAACGAATCTGGTCTTACCACAATGACGAAGATGAAGATTCTTCTTCCTCTCTTCCTCATTAGTGTCGTCCCTATAATAGAAATAAAGTTCTGTTAAATAACAGAATAAATTGAACAAGGTGCATTCTTATTTCTGATGTTTACAAAATAATACATAGTTATATACCCACACTGGAAGCAGATTCACAAAATAATACATAGTTATATACCCACACTGTCTTCACTAGCACAAAATTGAACTACACTACACTTAACCATTATTTCCAGGTAAAAGGAAAAGGACCAAAGACGTTAGAAAATGGGACATTGCATAATCTTAGTATTCATATGATATCAGACCTTTGAGAATGTCCACAAATATGACCAATTTGAAACTATGCACGCATAAATAGTCAAGTGCGAGTAAGCAACCATAACAATATCAGCAACAAGCAATATCATTTGCAGCAAGAAAATGGATAAAGTATTTGAATTCATATGCTATCAATATTTTGAAATCTCAGATAGACTCATCTCAAAACTATACATACGCTAGATAACCAAGTGCGACTACTGCATGGTACAAAGAAGTGTGAATAGCACATAATATCCATAAGCATAGAGGAAAATCAAGAGGAGATAACCAACATACCCGACAGGCAGAGGAATTGCAAATGAGCCCGTAAATTCTCCAGGACCGGCAATTTTCAGACTAGACCCAAAAAGTATATTGCATTCACTGAGGAATGAAACAGTACAAAATGGTCGAACAAAGTCATGGCTGTCTATATGTGGTGGTATGCAATCTCCAGGCTTGTACATATTGACAATGCAACTGTCCGACACACAATCCGGAGGCAAAATATGCCACTTTTCCATTCTCTTGATCATGACCTTAAATAGTTCAGGGATCGGATCAGAAACAAAAGTTCGAATGATGCCTGGTGGATTTCCCTTCCTGTCCTACCATTAGAAATTTGAGATAGATTTACAGATAGGCTTCACTAATGCTTAAATCACAACAAGATGGAACTAATAATACCACTACTAAAGCATATAACCTTCAGATTTCAATAAGTATCGCAACAATACACTGCAAATTACAAAAAGGAAAGATTGCTAAGAAGTTAACTGAACCTGGTACAAGAAGTTGTTAATCCACTGAAAATCTGCACCGATCAGTCCAGTATCCCCAAGCATAATTGACCAAATAAACTTGCTATAGGTTGTTAATCTTCAGCTTACTCATGGATCTAAAGTAAGAACAAAAAATCAGCACATATATCATAAATTTCATCCATACCATGATTATTTTTATGCAAATTAACAAACGGATAAGAGCCAAGAACTTAACTGAACCTTTCAGAAATCCTATGGCACGTTGCGACTCGAATTGGGCTTCCGGGACATGTGCCATCCAAGACTAATGCGCCGGTACACGTAGCCGATTCGCCTAGCGCGTCGAGGACATGCATATGACAAATCGAATCATCATGCGTTTGTTCAAGTACATGCCTGAAGCTTTCAGCGCAGTTAGTACACACACTGACAATTGATTTCCCCAAAAATCAAATTTGTGTTTGCATCTGAGAAAGATCGAGGCTGACCTGGGCTGGAAGCCAGAGAATGGCATGACGAGATCGAGTGCCTCATCGGGCTCTTCAGCGACCAAAATCGACGAGGGGTGCGGAGTAGGGAGTACGCCGGCAGTTTAGGCCAAGGGGAGGGGCGACCTGGCGGCCGCGGGCGCGAGCGACGGTGAAGGGAGAGCGGACACCGCCGAGGAGAGGAACGCGAGGAGCGCATCGACGACGAGGCTGTCGGCGTCCATGGGCCCCGTCCGCGCGAGCGGGGAGAGCGCGGCGGCCGCGGCCGCGAAGTAGGCACGGGCGTCGCGGGGACGCCCTGCTCCCTGACGGCCTGCGCCATGGCGATAGCGGTAGCGCAGAGGTGCTGGAAGTCCTCCCGCTGCGAGCGGCCGAGGCGGGCGAGGATGGCCGCCGCGAGGTCGGGCTCGCCGGGGAGCAGGGAGAAGTCGGGCAGGGAGAGGTCGGGGTCGTCTCGGGAGAGTGAGATCTTCGCGGGGGAAGTAGAGGGTTAGAGAGTGTGGAGAGAGATTGAAGACTGAGGAGTGTGGCCGTGTGGGGCTGTCCGATTTTTTTCTTTTTCTTTTTCCAATCAGTCTGATGCGTGTCCTGCCCGATTTGTTTGATCGCGGGTGTTTGAAAAATAACGATTTTGCTATGATTATTTAATGCTTTTGAATATTTTTTGCAAGAGTATTATGATTTCTTGCATAGTTTTTTATTTCGTATATTGGTATATTGAAATTTGTATTATAAATCTTGTAATCATGAAGGTCATCATGTGTTCTTTGGATATTAAATTTTATAGAGTACTTCACGGGAGATATTTTGTCCGACACTCCTACACAGGTCTTTTTTTGCTTCGTGTCATGATATATTTATGTGATGTATCATTATCTCAAAACTAACTCTGATTGCTACTTTATTTTAGGTTGATATGACAAATTTTAGGAAAAAGTTAGCAGTCATTTTATTTGACTCACACTTGAACGATGATGATTTAAGAAATAAACCTGTCAAAGATGACGAAACCAACTCGGACCCCGAGGATTGTGAGGTCCTGGATAGACCACCTAAGAAATGGAAAAAATCAAACTCATCACAAAAAGTTGAGCTCTTGTCACAACCATTGGTCATTACACCATTTGTCAATCCAACAAATCCCGACTTGATGGAATCATCGGAAGATGAGGCTCTATCGCAATCATCGGTTCTATCACCCTTTGTGAAACCAATGAATGACGACTTAATAGATGAGTTGTGCTTATGTCGCTTCATTGGAGTAAGTCGCCATTTTTCCCTGTTAGTTCATTTCTTGTTATACATGTATGGTCATGGAATTCTCTCTTTCACAGGACCGAATGGGTTATGATCTCTAAGCCGTATCCTATTAGTATAAATCTAAGACAGATAAAGAACATATTGAATACTGAGAAATTTATGAACGTGGATTGCTTCAACATGGCCGTGCGAATACTATCATGCCATGAGATCAACCTTTTTCGTGACATTACAACTCATTATACGGATCTTAAATTTTGTGTAAGTTACTATATTTGCCTATCACATTTTTCTCATATTACTAATGTTTCTATTATTTTAGACCATGTCTCACTCTACGCGAGACCCGAGTGGTAGTGGAAGGCTTGATTTTGAGCGCTTATCACATTTATTTCAGAGCTGGCCAAATAGCAGGGAGTATCATATATCTGAATGTGACAAGGTGAGAGTTTATTACTTAAGTCATATATACTGTTTTGTTTCATATTACTATGATTGATTTATTTATAAACCTATCATTACAGATTTACTTGCCTTATGACATTCTTGGCATATTCATACTGTTTGTGTTCGATCAAAAGAAGAAATTTATGTATGTTTTAGACCCGCTTCCGAGACTGACTTGGGGGATGCACATATTTAAAAATATGGAAATTGCCAAGAAGATTAACCTTGCCCATAAATTGGCCAACCCCAAATGGAATGACGACGTCTCGAAATGGGGACGCAAAGTCCCTATTGTTCCGACAAACTTGCACGGGTAAGAAGTTTTTTCGAAAGTATAACCTTACTTCACTGTTTCAATTTTAACGTGACATTTCATATGTATGCAGTGCTTTGTCTGGTAATATTGTTTTTTATTTAGTGCACTCATGGTATGAAGAAGCGTCATCTTTTCAAATACACAAGGTGAATATTCTCAACCATGCATATTTGCAAAACTTTTAACATAAATTTTATATAACAAATGTTTTATAATACGTCGGATGGTTCTGAGTTGAGAAGGTGGTTTCTTGTATATATTCTGAAGTATCAAGACAACGAATCGATCAGCAATATTCCGAACTTGGAACGTGAAATTATTGATCGTATAAAGAGATGGGCCTTCTGAATTATATAAATAGTGCATAATTATTACTTAGAACTTGTTTTTAAACTCTCTCTTCGAACTGGTCTTGTATTGTACAATTTGTGCTTTCTGAATTTTAAGTGATGCAACATGTGTGGATTATATGTTGTTCGCAAATTTGTATAAGATTTAGTCATGACATATATTGCTCTGGTAACAAAAGAACTCACTAATTGTAAATGAGATTTATATTAGCCGAGACGTGTCTGCACGCGCATGCGAGGAAAGTAGCGATAAAAGAACGCACTGCATGGGGCAAACTGGGCCGGCCCAGCATGTAGATCCTTCAGGCGGCGCGAGCCATTGGCGCCGCAAAGGGCGGCAAATAGGTTTTGCCCAAGTCGAAAGCCTCGTATTGGCCTAGAGCGGTTTCGGTGTGGGCTTCTCTATTGTAGGTTTCTGTCAAGTCCCAATAAAAATGAGGTGCTTTCTCAAAAAACAAAAACGAGGTGTTTTTTTTGTGGCTCCCAAGCTGCTCCAGTGATCTGTATTTAAAAAAAATGAAAATAATATTTTAAGTTTACAAAAAAATAAAATAAATTGACATGGATACATATACTTGTAATCCACATATCTGTTTTGCAAGATAGTAATAAATTATATTAGACTACAAGAAAATAATAAAATCAGAGATTAAAACGAACAAACTTTTTTCAACATTTATCTTTTTTTGTGACGATCAAACATGAAAATATATTCGATAAAAATATGGTCGTTCATAAAAGAGTATTTCTATTTAGAATTTTAGAGTTCCAGAAATAAACTTTTCTTTGTAAAAGAATGGGATCGCTGGTACCTAAGTTCCAAAAATACATTTCGTATACTCCCCAAAGGCGGATTAAACCAAAGTGCCGATAAGAAAAACCCGAAAAATCCTAGTTAGAAAAAGAATAAACGAAAAAAATGAGCCACTGCCATCTTTCAACCTCCGCCTCCAACGCAATTGGAGGTCGATTTATAATATAACCCGAGCTCAGCTGAGTATTGATGTCTTGAGCACGAGCTTGTGCGTATCCATATTTTCAGGAGATAAATTAAGGATAATTGTTTTTGTTTAGCTGATGCAAAGGAAATTAAGGTGCAAACACAAAAGGGGAAGTCCCGTCGACGTGTCGATCGAACGACGTAGATACACAAGGAAAACACTTCAACCCCCCCCCCCCCCCCCCATGATTCTTACATATCTTTGAGGGATTTGAGAGAGGAGATCTAGATCTACATTTCCACCAATACATCTCTCCTCTAAGTGAGGGGAACCTAGTAGATCTTGATCTTGGAGTTCTTGGTGTTTTTCCTACTTTGTTCTTCCTCTCTTCTCCCCCCATAAGTATTAGTTGCTTGTGGTGTGATTTGAGAGTGAAAGATTTGAGCACTTGTGCTCTTGCCTTTTGCATTTGGTGCATCGGTGTGCTCTCCACGAGGATTCGTGGAAGTTGAAAGCTTGTGAACTTGTTACTCTTGGGTCTTTGGACCCTAGACGCCCGTGTGGTGGTTGAGACCCTTGTGTGGTCACTTGTAGCTGTTCGGGAGCCCCCAATCCCGTTGTGGGTTGTGCCCCGGATCCCCCCTCCCCGGAGGACGATCCTCCGGGTTGAGCAGGCGACACGCATCCCTCGCGTGAGACAAAACAATGGGGTGGTGAGCCACCACGTGTTGCTTTATCCATTTAGTGCTTTCTTCTCCTCCACTCGTTTCCAACTCTTTTCCTTTCCTTTCCTTCTCCCCACGTCCCGCAAGAATTTTTTTGGTCTACCAATGCAATGGAGAGGGAGCCGTTCGACCACCACCCCAGCCACACGTTGCAGCTGGCTCTCTTGTTTTTTTTTTTGATACGTAGAAACTTAAATTCATATAGAAAGGAACACATTACACAGCCAAAAACAAGCAAAGAAAAAACATAGAGGAAACAGAGAACGGCAAAGCTGGCACACTCCATCTTCAACCTCGAGGTCACCGGGCACGCAAGCCCTCCACCGTCGGAGACGCCGAAGGAACCAGCCGCCTGGAACACCCACCGCGGAGTATAAGAACTCTTAGCCCGGAAGCGTTGAAGAGCCGTAGTAAGCACCAACTCCGAGGAGCTGGATTCGAAGACGATAAAGAAGCAACGGCCGGGAGCACACCCCAAGCTCAAACTGCCCCAGACCTGGGGCCAGCGCCACACCACCTCACCAGAGATGGTCAGATCTTCCACCTGCACACCACGAACCCGCACAACCGCCGCCTCGAAACCCCTCCGCCGGCCTCCTGTACTCCCGCCACCAACCTGGAACCGGGGGCTCTCTTGTTGTGTTGCTGCCATTCAATCCCTCTCTCTCCTTTCAAACATGATAGATTATTTGGCCCCGAGATAGCGACGGTGCATGTGGTACTGCGACCAGTAGATGGTGGTGGTGCAAAGGGGCGATGCAGGGTGCTCGGATCCCAAAATGTCGTGTGGCAGTGCTGCGTGACGGTGATTCGTCAAATGAGTGGTGCACGTTTCTGGGAGCCAAGGCGGTGCCACCTCCGCCAGCGGTGCTACAAGCGACCGACATCGGTGGTACAAGAGGCGCGTGGAGGTGCGGTGACGTCGGATGATACCATCAGAGGGAAGCGATGCTACATCGGCGCGACGACACTGCTATGGAGGTGCTGTGAACGTTAGACGGTGATGCTGCCAACAGTAAGCGGTTACCACTGGTCAAAGCTAGTGCTACCATCGGTCGAGTCCGATGTTGCAAGGAGCAAGTGGCGGTGCTACCAGCTGGAGTCGAGATGTCGTCGATGGTGCTGCCGGCGAGGTCTTGCTAGACTTTTTTTACGACGGGATGTTCCATTATTTTTCGCTAAGGCTCGCGGGCTGTGTTTGGTGCGAACTGGGTTTTTTTTTTTCCAATGAAACAATTGCGATATTTTTTGGTGGGATGAATAAGACACGTGTCGTGCTCTGGAGGCGGGGGATTTTCGCCCCAAATCCACACAAACACCCTAAAATCGATCCGACCGATTTCCCCAGGGCTTTGCCTTGCCATGGCGCCGCCGGACAGGCTGAGCGAGTTGCCAGATTGCCTGCTCCATAGCATCCTCTCCTCGCTTGGCGCCCAGCAGCTCGTGCAGACGACGGCCCTGTCGCGGCGGTGGCGCCACGTCTGGCCTGGCGTGCTACGCCTCGACATGGACCAGCGGGAGTTCCAGGCCGCCGAAGCAGCGGCCGGCCTCAACGGTAAGCGCCAAAGGTCGGCTGAGGTCAAGGAGTGGGCAAGGTTCGACAATTTCGCGGATAACCTCATCTTGCACTAGGGCGACGGCGGGGAAGACGACCTGCCTCTGGACGAGCTCCACCTGCACGTCGTCGACGAACGAGATTCTAGCCGGCGGAGGCGTCCGCGGTACACCAGGTGGCTAGAGTGGGTTCACCGCTGCCTCGACCGCTACCGTCCCGCGACGCTCAAGATCCATAGCAAATTCGACATGACCGTCGACCTGGGTCTCATGGGCCACCGTTCCAGCTATGGGCGTTCTTGCTTTTTTCGGACCAGCGAGACCTTATGGTGGCTGGATGTACCCGGCTCCTGTTGGTGGCACAGGAGTTTTTCTCCCGGCATACGTGGCAGCATATTAGTCGACTTTCGTAGTATACTATAGGCTGTACCTTTTTGTCCGGTTGAGACTTGTCTCAATCTTTGTGATTTTTTTGGATGTAAACTATACGTTGACTTGATTTTGATAATAAATGGCTGTGTGCATCACTCGATGCAGAGGCCGGGACATCCCCATTTCTAAAAAAAAATGGGCCACCGTTCCGATCTGAGTTGCCTCAAGACCTTCGCCTCCACGGGGTCCTGCACGCCGGCGCCTTCGGCGACTCCGTATGCCCTCAGCTGGAGCACGCTCAAGAAGCTGGTCGTCGACCGCTGCTGGAGGAGAACGGATACGAAGATGCATGGTGCTCGACGCCCGCGCGTCCAAGCTCCTGCCCTTACTTCTCTACGCCTGGTCGTGAGCTTTCAGAATGACATATGGGTGTTCGAGACGCCGTCGCTCGTCGAGGCATCAGTCCGTACCAATACCAAGAGGTCCTTCGTCGACAGGGACGACGAATACGAGCTTCTTTGCAACCTGTATAATGTCACAAGATTAGAGCTGTCCGGCTTCCTGGCGCTACAGAAGGTTCGTTCTATGGTCATCTTCTTTTTCTGTTGAGAAATCTACATGTTCTTGATATATTTAGATAGGAATTCCAAGTACAAGGATACTTCGTGTGAGACGTATGGCAAGCGATTTCTAGATGACACTGCATTCTTATTTGGTTCAGATTAGGCCAAACAATGGAGGACATCAAGATTTGCCAAAATTCCATAACCTGACTACATTGCTCCTGGACGACTGCGACTTGACCGGTGAAGTTTACAACATGTTGGACTTGTTTTTGTATAATGCTCCCAACTTGGAGAAACTTACTCTGCAGAACTGCAAGGTACTTGGATATCTTCTCTTACTTTATGTACCGTTTGCCTTCTAACTAATAGTTAAGCTTACATGGATCACTAATGCTTTCGAAAGAAATCATCGTTAGGGCTTTGCAGTGGCGTCACTCTTCGCAGCAGAACTCTTCTCGGCACCAGAGGTGAAAGATACCGGGAGATGAGGTTGGTCATTCACTACCAAGCTCAGTACCTCAGGTCGAGCATAGTGGCCCACTACGTCAAAATCAAACTTGGCTCTAACAATTTCTCCGAGGTCTGCAAAAAAACATTTCATTAGAATCTTCTGAGACAAACTGTTGTATGCGTGCCCAACAACTCCAAACATTGTATGAAAACAGCTGTGGGGGTCACTACAATAGAACTGGGTACAGAACCGTATGTAGAAGGTGGGCTGCACAGTATTGAACAGAATATATCTGGTTAAGGACTTACCAAGGTCAGCTGTAATCAGTGCCTCTCCGTCATAGTTGGGACCTGCCAAGACTTCTCCAGTTGGTGAAATGATGACACTACCTCCCGGGCAAACAACAGTGTCTGGAGAAGGCTCTTCTCCTAAACCGGCAAATACATACTCAGATGGCGGAGGGTAGTCCTTTCTGCGGCAGAATTGGTTTGCTGACAAGACAAAGCATCCCCCCTCTAAGGCAATATGCGTCATGGAAGCTTGCCAGACTGGCCTTGAATCAGCCGTGGGAGCACAATATATTTCAATACCTGCACGCAACAGAAGATGTCTGAAGAAATGCATGTACATAAGATGCCATTGCATTTTTTCATAACCCATTTGACTTGTAGAGTTGTAGTACATTTATTCATATTTCAGGGTTACCAGATTATCATCTCATAAGGTCATGACACTATTGCATACTCCCTCTCTACTGAACTGTAAAGATGTTTTGAATATTTCAATGTGGACTACATAAAAACTGAAATGGGTGAACAAACACACTAAAACGCGTTTATATACATGTGATTCAGAAAATTTAGAACATCTTATAATTCAGAACGAAGGGAGTATATTTTAAGAAAGAGCCTTACCTTTACCATACAGGGCTGTCCTTAAAAGTGGCATCTTATTTTCCCAGCAAATAAGAGCTCCGATCTTTCCAAGTGGAGTATCATAAACAGGAATAGTTGATCCATCTCCAAATCCCCATATTATTCGTTCTAATGCCGTTGGCATGAGCTTCCGGTGCTTACCCAGGTATTGACCTAGAGGATCAAAGAAGAGCACTGAACAGTATAGTGTATAACCTTCCCTCTCAATCACCCCCATTACCAAGAAGACCTTGTATTTCCCAGCCATAGCAGCCAAGCGTGTCACCTCAGGACCTGCAGGCGTTTTCTGTCAGTGAGAAGATATATATATTGCTAGTCAAAGCAAACCGTACGTTGACAATAATGAAATAGCCAGCGAACTTGTTAGCTACAACTAAAAAACAAGAACATAAATTGGAGCATTACAAAATTAATATGTAAGGGTGAAAATCAATATTGGCGACTTAGAAACATGATCATAAAATGTAGCTGGGACAACAGTTTCAGGTATCAAACAATCTATGGGAGATGGTTGTCCATATCTGTTGGGGAAATTCCATTCTTTATTATTCATCAACTGTATCAAGAAGACAACGAGTGGCCAGATACTCAGTTTCCTTAATCAAGCTAACTAAATGGATATCTAGCTTTGATGACGTCATCCAAGGATTTCTTCCTTTTAGAACTCTTGGACAGTGTAATAGGAACCACATTTCTGTATTATTCAGCAAAACATGTGGAAATGAAGTTTGATTTTCCATTTTATATCCAACGAGCGTTATGGACAATATGCATTTTAGAAAAATGTTTCTTCCTCAATCCAATAAACAAAAGGCATGACTCAGCAGTAAAGCAACCGTCGACATATGGACTATGGTTCATGCTAAACATGACTAAAGCAGAGCTCAGCTGTTAACCAGATTACACAGATGTTCAGCTACATATAACAAAGTAAAAGCAAGACCAAATTCAGGTAACAAATATTACGAAGATAACACCTGAGTGCCTTAGAAGTTAAACAAATTCAACAAAAATAAAATAAGTGTAATAAAGAGGGACATACTCCATTACACTGTCACGTACCAGGCACATCTATGGCGGCTGCATGATACTTCTGGAATTCACCCTTTCCCTTGTCTTTTGGATTAATCATACTAATATTGATCCCAAAGCCAAAGGTGGATCCACGAGGATAACCACCAACAAAAGCTTCTGGGAACACGACCAACTGTGAACCATACCCAGCAGCCTCTGCTATTAATTTCTCTGCTTTATCTGAAAGTGAAAATAGAAGTTTTAGCAAAAGATTCACATACACATAACTCATGGTGATACATAAACATCAAGAAAAGCATCCTCCAAAATGAGTAATTAGTATGGCACATGTATCCCCAAAAAACAAACTGTGATCTATGTCCCCAGGCCAGGCAATCTCAGAGGTGGACATGGATGGGCACTTGGCCATGAGATCATGGAGCGTACTACAGTTGTGACTAGCAAATACAATGGTTTCATCTTTTTATTTGTCTTGGTACAATAAATCCCTGTTGGTCTATATCATTAGTGTTTTTTCCAACTAAATAAATAAATAATACATTATGTTAAAAATTGTGACATGCGTGTCCCTACAATCTTTTAAACTTCTCATACTGCCTACTAGATTTATTTAACATCCAAAGGTAAAAAGACAAAGCATATGAAGTCTTCTTAGCAGCTCTTAGTTTAAGTGATGACCCTTGATGCCTAAATGTTTTTCGTGATATAAATCAAACAGAAAGGATATACAACTCTAGTTTTCATATCCATAAAACCAAGGAAGCATCGGCAAGCTCGACATCACACTGCGGGAGGAAGGCTAATGCTCCGTTCGGATGTTCATATTGGGGGGCTAGACATTATATTGGGCTGAATATCCAATATGCAGGATATTGATATTGAGACTGAATATCAATATTTTCTGTTTGGATGTGTTAGATATTCGAACCTAGACAAGATATTGAGGTTGAATGTCAAATGCTGTTTGGATGTTATAAAAGCACTTTTTCGAGACATTGATCATTGTACTGTTATATTCATGCCAAAATATGCAGAACAGTCACATATTATGTTACAGACAACAGCTAGACAAATACATAAAATTCTACAATATTTCAACAACAACATTATATCAAATTCAAAGCATAATCCATCATAAACGACCATTTTAATGAAACGAAAATTACATAATTATTGGAATCTTTGATCTGCTATCAAATTATAACCTCATTGTCAGACCAATCTGTGCATCCAAATTGTACAACAGAAGTATTTTAAAGAATATTAATAGGATCAGCTACATTTTACTCCAATGATCAGTACGTGTGCTCAGCTCGTCTCAAAGAAGAAAAACAAGGTAGAAAATGTGCTTGGACGAGTAAATCAACAGGATGCTAAATACAAAGACTAGCTAGTTATGCGGTAGTTGCCTTGGTGGCTAACCAAGAACATGCAACGGAGCTGTCCAACGGGATCAATTGCCGGCAGCGCAAGAGCTTGATGCCGCGACGGGAGAGAGAGGATCCCGAGCAGGTGAGGACCGGAGGAGCTCCTGCAGTCCTGCTGCTGGATGGCCGGCGGCCGCCGCTACCGGTAGACGCGCGGCGCCGCGCGCATCGATGGGAGGAGCAGCTACGGTGGCCATGGGCGGATCCCGTATTCCCTGCGGGCGGCAGCGGGCGGCGTCCGCGTTGGTGGTGGCAGGCGGCGGCCGTCGCGCGCAAGAGCAGGAAGAAACAGAGAATGGGAGGGGATCCGCGCCGGGAAGGAGGAGGCGGGGCGGGAGCGGCCAACCTGATGCGCCGCCGCTGCTGCTTCGTCGCGCACTAGTGAGGAGACGAGGACGGAGGGAGTTGGGGGCGTCACGGGAGGCGAATATGGCACGATGTCGAGCTCGACATTCGCTGGCCCGATTTTTCCACTAGCGAACCCTCCCTCGATATCGTGTGATACCTCAGTTCAATATCGAGTACATCTAAACAGCTCAATTTCAGATATTCGGGACGGGAGGGTTCCGAATATCCAATATCTAGCTCCAATATAAACATCCGAACGGGGCATAAGACAATGCTTACGCGCATTAAAATCAAGGTATACAAGAGACACAATAAGGCTTACGCATCAAGGGATACAAGAGACACAATCAATAATTACAAGAGCAAGCAGGCAGCTTCTCTGGCACTGCATTACTACTCCCATTGCAATATGCCCGAGGATGCAGTAAGAAGACATGCCAATTACGGCAAAGTAACAGCATATGACAAATTAGGTGCGGGATTGTAACTCCTGTGTATTCAGAAATAAACTGCAAAAGAAAGAAAAAATCACATGTCATCTTCATGATTTCATTTCGGCAGATGACAACTATAACTAATCCAACACTAATTCATACCAAGAACAGCTGACAACTATCGCTGTTCTGACACCGCAATCAACCATGTCATTTCTTCCGGTTCCAGCAAACTGGTGATTTACGCCCAACAAAAGTTAAAATATAAGGTTCGTATTCTGATCCCCAATCACCTATAAACAGCATGCCATCAAAAATAACAGTATACACTTTATTCAGTTCACGATCCACATAGCTGCATCGTATGTTTGCCAATTTACCACCAAAGAACAGCATGCAAATTCAGAGTTCGAGCATGCCGCAAAGGCAATCAAGCGAAGACGTCGCACGCAAGTCCAGTCCAAAGCAAAGTAAGCACCGGCTGACAAGCTAGCCAAAAGCAGTCGACTCGAGGAGTAGCAGGGCTAGAAGACGATTTAGCTAATCCATTCATTTTCCAACGCAGGGAAACGCCGCGGCCGCGCGAGTACTTTACTTACCAAGAGTGGCGGGGGTGTCGTAGAAGACGGTGGAGGCCTGCACGACGGTGGCTCGTACCGTGGTGGCGCTCTGGTCGGCGCCGCCGTTCATCTCCACCTCGGCAATCACCGGCGCGCTGCCGGAGCCCGAGGGAACCAGAGCCATCAGCACGGGCCGGGGAACTCACTCGACCGCGGTACTTCCGGAACGGAGGCTAGCCGCCGACGAACTGGAGCTCGATGCAGAGGTAGAAGAGGCGGACGCCCGGCGGCGAAGCGGAGCTGGTGGGTCAGTCCGCGCTACTGGACAAGAGAGCGCCAATCCACGGTTGGTGTGGTGACTGGTGTTGATGTTCGGGGGACGACAAAGAAGATGGAGTAATGACCGGATGCTTCTAGGTGAGGATGGCCTTCTCCGGCTCTTTCCCACAGTAGTAGTACTTCGCTATTTCTATTTCCTTGATGATTTTTTTTTGTATTTTCCTAACCCTTTTCTTGTATATACTTTCCCCTACCAAAATATAAGATGTTTTAACTATCTCATATACAGACTACATACGGATACAAATGAGTGAATCTACACACCAATACACATCTAGATTCATCCGTAGTACTCCCTCCGTTTCTTATTGTAAGGTGTATAGTTTTTTCTGAAAAGTCAAACTTAACTGTATTTGACTAAGATTTTAGAAAAAAATATTAACAATTATAATATCAAATTAGTACCATTAGATTCATCATGAAATATATTTTCATAATTTATTTTCTTAGTATTTTAAATATTGATAGTTTTTTTCAGAAATCCTAGTCAAACTTAGTCAAGTTTAACTTTTCAGAAAAAACTATACACCTTATAACAAGGAACGGAGAGAGTATGTTCTATGCACTATATATTTTGATGTAGATGTAAATTCTTTGCACCTACGACTGGCGGCTAAGAAAAATGGATATGTTAAAGAAAACATATCCCTGGCGGGTAGCGGGTGGCGGCTAAGGGAAAGTTATGTTTTCAACTAATGCAGATGCTCATGCTCGAAGAGGCGATGTGCGCAGTGCGCTTAAGACCCAACACTCTGATGCGTTAAAAAAAATTGCAGCGACAAAATAGCCTTTTAACGCGTTGGATGTCTGTTTTGCTCCAGCAGACGCGCTATAATTTAGCGCGGCAGTAGCGCTCCAACAGACGCACTAAAATACAGCGCGCACCACAACACGTTTCTTCAACAAACAAGTCCGTGAATTTATAAATAAGTCCCTAACAAAAAAAAACAATTAGGTCCCCCAATCATTGGAGAGCTATCTAGCTAGCTCGCATGGCTGGAGAGGAAGCGCGCGAGGCTTCCGCGTCCACCGTCCGGCCGTCTTGCTACACGCGGCGTCGTGGGGAGGCCATGGCCGTCCAGCTCCGCGCCGCCGCGGGACGACTGGCTCCACGCCACCGCGGGTGGCCGCTGTGGTCCGCGCCGACGGACGGGAACCGCGCGGAGGACGAGGGCAAGGGCGAGCTGCGAAGGCCGCAACCACGCCGGAGGAGCGATTCCGGCGGCGTCGGCGCGATTCCGGCGGTTGGCGGCGTGATTCCTGCGGCTGCGGCGCAATTCCGGCTGTAGGGCGGCTGCGGCGAGCTCGGCCGGCTGCGGAGGACAGAGCAGGGGCGGCGGCGGTCTCGTCCGGGAGGCGCGAGCTGCGGCCAGGGGAAATTTCCGTGGCAGTTTTCCTTCGCGCGTTGTTTCCGTTTTGGCCAGCGCGCTGGCTGCACGCCCTAGATATGACGCAAATAGTCCAGCGTCCTCCAGCGCGCTGGACGATTTTTGCAGCACGCTGGCTTATAGAGACCCTGATGGAGCACCGCTTTTAGCCCCGCGCGCGCTAAATTGGCGGTTTTTTGTGCGTGCTGCTTATATAGCGCTGCTGTTGGAGATGCTCTAACCCGCATCAACCTGATGGAACAAACTATTTTAGCCACAACAGGAGTAGCATTCCAAGTTATCTTCTTGATTCCTCAACCATATCATATAAGTCCGTGTTTTGCAACATACATTGGGAACTTCTTGATCTGGCTGGTCACCGAGACTTTGACAGCAAACTAAAGCCCATGACTGACAGCAGAAGGAAGGAACGTTAATACCTGTAAAATAGGGCTGTAATTGTTTATGCTGACAAGGATCGTCTCCATTTACATGAAATAGAAGGCACAATTATTGCTGTACTGTCAAACACAGACGACCGGATGACAGCTTCGTTATACACGGATGTGCAAACATTACTGGCCATCAGGTCTTCAAAGTATCGTCACACTTTGTGTCTGAAGTCTTATGTGGCGAAAGACACGGCGTGTTTTGGTTCAGTCTTCACAGTCAAGCTCAGCACCTCAGGTCGTGCATAATGTCCCACAACGTCGAAATCAAACTTTGCTCGAACAATTTCTCCAAGATCTGCAATCACAAAGTTTCTAGTAAGAATTATGCTTTTGATGTTTTGGTGACAATACAGATTTATTGAGGTGACAGCAACATTACTGATTACTAAGCTACCAAAAACATATCAACGAATCAATATAATGTGTTGTGCTGTGTATAAATACCCAAACTGATACGTATATAGCATACAATTAACTTGAAGTTCTAGGTTTCTTCTTACCCAGGTCAGCTGTGAGGAGGGCCTCGCCTTCATAGTTGGGACCTGCCAACACGACCCCAGATGGCGAAATGATGGAACTCCCTCCAGGAGAAACAGCAGTTTCTGGGGATGGCTCTTCATCCAGGCCACCAAAGGTACTCAGGCGGGGGAGGATAATCTTTTCTGCGACAGAACTGGTTTGCTGACAGAACAAAGCATCCCCCTTCAAGAGCAATGTGTGTCATGGAGGCCTGCCAACTTGGCATCCCATCCGCAGTGGGAGCACAGTATATTTCAACACCTAAATAAGAAAGCAAATCAGATAAAACATAAA
Organism: Poa pratensis; assembly: GCA_947311845.1. NCBI lineage: Eukaryota > Viridiplantae > Streptophyta > Magnoliopsida > Poales > Poaceae > Poa > Poa pratensis. The sequence goes on from CAMZMU010000125.1 coordinate 111,582, forward strand.
CTCAAGTACATGTCATGGTTCATTTTTCAGCATTTATCTCTTGTTTTAGATTACATCCTACCATTCTTCAGTCCTTTAATGCTTTGTGTGTTGAGGTTGGGCAACAAATTATGTTGCAAGAGGTTGGAATACCTTTGGCATACAACGCTGTCCTGAGAAGTGGCATTCTATTCTCCCAGCAGATGACGGAACCAATCTTACCAAGTGGAGTATCATACACAGGTATGGTAGATCCATCTCCAAACCCCCAGAATACTCGTTCCAGTGCAGTAGGCATGAGCTTGCGGTGCTTTCCTAGGTAATTTCCCAGAGAATCAAAGGAGAGCACTGTGTTGTAAAGTGTGTAGCCTGCCCTTTCAACAACCCCCATCACCAAGAAGACCTTGTATTTTCCAGCCAATGCAGCTAAGCGGCTAACCTCTGGGCCTGCATTTATCGAATGTCTGTAAAATGGTCTGCAGAGCTAGCAGATGGATACTGAAGAAATATTTCGGGACGGGCAAAGATGAATCCAATGCGAAGTGGAAGATAAGTACATCAAAATGAATCTATTAACAGAGCGGCAATGGAAATACGCTCAATGCAAATTCTAACTACCAATATATGGTGTCGATGTCGACAGTTAACCAAATGGTCCAAATTTGTTGGATGTGCTTTGTTAATTTATTCATTTTCTATCAGCGGCGGTTAACAAGAGGTGCATGCTCACAATACTTTTTCACTATGCTCTGTTCAGATGATTTTGATTATAAAATCCAATCTACATGAATAATGAATTACACCAACACACCATCAACCAGAAGAATAATACAGAAATTTAACAAATACATGTAGTAAGGACAAAGCCTCAATGTTTGTCAATTATGGAGCTTTACCTCTAGAAATGATGCAAAACACAGGAATAAAAGTCAAATATCATACACACTTCAGTTCAGTAACATGACACCTGTAATTTATCACCTCGTGGTCGGACAGCAAGTTTGAGATTTTTGGATGATGCAGGAAAAAGAAGGGATGTGTTGTATTACGCTATTTTGTGCTGAATGCTTCATTTCTAGCACTGAACGTTCTAATATATTGTCAATGTAACAGTATCACCTCAAAATATAATGGTGTGCTTTGAAATTATGGATATAAACTGCAGTTCCAAAAAAGGATAAAAGTTCAGTTCTGAGTGCATCCAAAGCACAATGCACGCTAAAAAATGATACGCATAAAGCAAAAACATGAAGCATGATGGCTATAGTGAAAATAATGTATAGTGAGCATATACTACTGATAGTATCGAATACCAGGCACATCTATGGCAGCTGCATGATACTTCCGAAAGTCTTCTTTTCCCTTGGCAGATCGACTGCCAATAGTCAGTCCAAAGGTAGAACCATGAGGGTAGCCACCAATAAAAACTTCAGGAAAAAGTACCAACTGTGAACCATATCCAGCTGCCTCTGCTATCAATTTCTCTGCTTTATCTGTCGATCAATGCAGTTAGGAAATGAGTAGCAGCATAATAATCTCCGATCTTGAAAGTGATTCATGTTCATAAATGAATTACATGCATACAATATATCCTACTCCCTCCGATTGGAAATGATTGACACAGGTTTGTCTAAATACGGATGTATCTAGACATGATTTTTCCGTTTCAAAACTTGAACTATTCGGGCCTAATATTTATTAATCTTGCTGTTCACTAGATTTGGTGGAACATCGTTTGTTGCAGTTAAGTCACTGATGACATCGTAAATGAAAAGACTAAAGAAAAACGACATGTAGGCTTCAACCCTCCAAAAGGATTCTCCACTAGGAGACTGTAACTGTAAGTTAGTCTTCACTATCTTGAAGATTGCCATACAGCTATATTGCCAAACAAGTAAGTTGATACTAACATGTATCCAATGCTCCATCCCCATAGCCACAAAACATAGAGCAATAATCACTTCGACACATACATAATTGAGAAAAACCATATATGCCATCAACATCTGTCCCCTTGATATCCAAAATGGATAGCTTATATCAGACCAGCTGACGCAGTCTCCCATCAGCAAGGGGAGACTGAGATACCTATGTTTCTTTTTGCCTAATATGCATGTGTCACGCATCAAACGCCTCGTTTTTCGAGCAAGAAAAACTGTCTACACAGCTTACTAACTTGCTACTAAGAAAATTACACCTACTACTCCCTCCGTTCGGAAAAGGATGTCACAAAAATGAACTATAGATAGACTATTTTTGTGACATCCTTTTCCGAACGGAGGGAGTACTATTCAAGACAGTCAGTCAATTCCTTTTCGATCTCGTCCATCGATACTGAGAAAACATGGCGCTTCCTTTCCACATCTGAGAACATAGTCCAGAAAGAAGAAGAAGAATATCACAACTCAAGTTTGATTGATGCACCATTGTTAGTTTCTTTACTATTCGAGGCATGCGTCTGATCGTTTCCAGGAAGGCAAGTTCGTGCTAGTGAGACAAGCAAGCAGACACCGTGCGCGCAGCACACCATCGAAACACACACACGAGCGAGGCAAATGATCGAACACCCTACGAGATACTAGCAACAATTGGAAACAACAGTTACAGCAGAGTCGGAGCACGCACCAAGCGTTGCAGGGGTGTCGTAGAACACGGTGGAGGCCTGCACAACAGTCGCCCGCACGGTGGTGGCAGTCTGGTCCGCGCCGGCGTTCATCTCCACCTCCGAAATCACCGGCCCGCCGCCGGTCAAAGCCATCCCCACCCAGCAGGAAGGGCGGGGATCTCGTGGGGATGCGGGTTTACTTGTTGTGCTTCTTGCGCAGGTAGTCGCGGACGAACTGATCGCGGGCGAGCGTGCGCGCGCGCTGGGGCTCGATGTTGACGTAGGAGAGGTGAACGCCGTAGCTTAGTAGCCCGGCGCCGAAGGTGAAGAGCGCGACGGTGGATAGCAGCTGCCGAGGAGTGGACGGGGAGCACCAACCCATCCGTGGGAGGTTTGGTGGGCGATTTTTATAGAGGTAATTGGACCAGCGAGGAGAGAACGGCAGAGGAACTGGAGGATGAGGACGACGGACTGAATTCCGCTTTTCACCCCCTAGAATTATACATTTATAACCCTAATTACTTATCGCGTCAAAATTTGAACTCCCTCCGTTCCAACTGACTTCCATATATCTATATTTGGATGTACCTAGACATAAATGTAGATATATGGAAGTCAATTAATTTGAAACAGAGGGAGTAGTAGATATTATCCTTTTTAAAATCTTTGATCCTTTTTGTAGTAGAGATTATCCTTTTTACCCCCTAGAATTATACATTTATAACACTAATTACTTATCGTGTCAAAATTCTTGCTAAAGCTTGTAAATGGGCGCGCGATACCGCCAAAGACTTGCTGCTGTTGACCAAAATTAAGAAAAGGTCATAATACACCTCAGGTCCGTGCAATTTGGTCTGCTCCATCCCCGGGTTTTGTCAAGGTCAATTCTGATGCTGCTTTCGGTATCGAGAAACATGTCGGTGCTACTGGTACTGTCCTGCGCAATGAAAGAGGGGATTTCCTGGCTGCTAGCTCAAAGTGGTACGCTTCTTTGGCAAATGCCATTACAGCCAAAGCTTATGCTTGGAGGGATGGTCTCCTGCTGTGTATGACCAAAATGCAACTAATGTTCACCTGGAGACAGACTGTATGGGGTTGATCGAGCTATGGAAGACGAGGAAGAAGAACCGGGCGACTATCCTGCCAATTCTCTTAGAAATTCAAGAGCTTAGTGAGGGTTTCAATAATTTCAATTTTAGTTATGTAAGCCGTAAAGCAAACTTTGCTGCCCACCTCACTGCCAAACATGCCTCTTGTGATGTGCCGGAATGTACCTGGCTTGGCCAGGTGCCGGCGTTTATCAGCTCTTGTATCCAACATGATTCTCCTGCTATTGTCTAATTAATATAAGCTACTGTTTCGCAAAAAAAAACTTTGATCCTCTCTTTCTGATACATATCCGTTGAATAAGGTGTGAGGGGATGGTTGAAATTCGATACTCCCTCTGATCCGTAAAAATTAACGGCGGTTGTAAGTAGAAATTGTACGTGACCAACATATCCATGACATTTATATCGGATCGGAGGGAGTATTCAAAATGCTAAATGAGATAAGACCATGTTCAAAATTTTCTATATGGGGTATTTTGATAGAAATCTCATTAAATAAGGTAATATGTATCACAAACGCGCAACTATGGGGTAAAAGGTGGAATTCACTCTTAACTTTATTTACTGTTTCAACTTCTTGACTAGACAAAATTAAAAACAAAAAACCCTTAACTTCTCACTATTTGCATTTTGTTTATTTGTATATTGCATAGGCCAAGTTTAAAAATCATAGAACTTGACATTTTTTACTTCTTAGTTTGGATGATCCAATTACAAAAAAAGCATATCTTCTTATGTCTAGCACCATTTGCATTTTGTTTAATTATTTACTACATAGGCTAATTAAAACTTTGTTTTTTAGATGTTATATGTCCTTGTACACTTCAGCGGTATTGGGCTTCTTCGGATTGTAGGATTTTGAAAACATTCCACCTACTATGAATTCCTACATGATTTTTTTTTTAGAGAACTGCATATGTATTACACAAAGAACGAGTGCAAAGACTCGAGCAATACAGAACAACATACGCAAGAAGCATAACTACAGAGGAGAACAACGCCGCCGCCGACGCCGGAGACGATGAAGCCGAACCACCTTCTTACCTTTACCCGAGAGCACCTCCGTACATGGAAAAGGCTGCAGAAGCCGTCCGCCACCCGGTGACGAAACCTCGCTCGATGAACGCACATGGCCAGCGCACTCCACAGCCTGCAGCACCACCTTCTGTCGGCCACCAAACCCGGCGAAGCCAGCAGGGTCTCCTCGCAAACGCCGCTTCGACCTCCTACACACCACCACCCCAGCTCCACACCGCCGCTGGAGGACGCGCCGGCGTGACGACGACAAAGCCGGGGGACCGGAGTCCCAGAGCCCCAGGTCAACGGCGCCGCCCCGTCGACCCGAAGCAGGGGCCTGGACCGCCCGAGGAATCCGAAGATCCGCGAACACCAGGACGACGGCGAGCGCCCCGCTGCACACGCAACAGAGAGGGGAAGCGCCGCCCCCCAAAACCACCGCCGACCACGCCACCACCTCCACAGCGCCGCCGGCAGGAACGCCCTCTAACCCAACACTATGTACATGGCGAGATCCGGGGATTCCCCAGCCTCCCGCAGCCAAAGCAGCCGCCGGAGACGGAGGAATCCCACGGATCGCCGCCGCGCGAGGTGGATTTGACGACGAGCTCTCAAAAATCGGCCCTGAGCACTGTAGCTAGGGGATAAGGTCGCGGTGGTACCGAGCATTGTTCCTACATGATTTTAGAACACATGAATTTAGTGAGATGTATATTTAGATGGTAAAAAAATAATCAAAATTTCAGAGGATTGATGAGAGGAAATATGAACAGATTTCTCAAAATAAAAATAAAATTAATGTTGAGTCATATTGAAATTTATATGGAATAGTGGAAATATGAACAAATTTCATATGAATTTGATGATTTCAATCCTACTAGGGCTTCCATAGAAAATAATCTATGAATTAGAATCCTCCAAAATCACTATGAAATACCATCAATCTAAACATGCCTCAATTATGATGGATCAGGATATTGTACAATTCCAAAGTTGTCAATACATAGTATCTATACATGTAAATGTAGGAGTAATGTCTACTGAACCGACTTAGCAAACGGTAGCCTGCCCTGCTACCTTCCTCAAGCCCTAGAAAACACAAGAACTGGTCAACAACTGGAATCAGAAAGACTAACGACAGGATCAACGAGACCCTCAGACGCATAGATCACTTGGCCAATTTGCTACCCTCTGATGTTGCAAAAACGTACAATATTTGATTTGGGACAAAAACAGGTAGAGGGGTTGACTGGTAAATTGTTGGGTTACTGAATCAGTTGCATCGACGGTAAATAGACACTGATTGTAGTTTTGCATGCTTCGTTTCGCTGACCAATAATCATATGCACCAGATTAAACAAAAGACCAATAAAATCCAGAGACTGTCATACACCTAAATCAGGTTATGTTCATTCACAAGGATTCAAATGTAAGTTCATCTGGTGCCACTAGAGCAAATCAGTTTACAACATGTCTAAGTGACAAATTTAAAACATGAGACAACCTTCATGGAGACTGCTCGGACACTTCTTTCCGGAGACAGTAAATTGTCAGCGGGCAGCTTACTCCACCTCTTCTAAGAAATCCTTGATCTCTGCTGGGGTTAGAACTCTGCAGTTTGTACATGGAGTGTTGCTAGTCAGGATACAGAAAGGGATTTGTACACTAATCAAACAGCCTTATTATGTCAGTCACAACTGATAAAACAGTAGTAGAAGCACAAACACATTGGGCATATACTCAGAAAGCGGGCAAAGATCACTTATTACCAACTACAGGACCAGGAGAAACGAGTTGAGAGTGGCACAACTTGTTAGCGAACAAATGAAAGTTATTATGACAATGTTCAGAAGTTATGATGGCATGCAAAAAAGAGGCAAAGGGAACATTGCCTCTGATAACTACGTTGCAGTAAAAGCAGTGTAATTGACTTGTATACATACTTGAATTCACGGTCAGCTCGAATAACTCCAATTTCAATGTTGTTGGCAGATATTTGACCTTCATATCTGCAAGTCCAGAAACAGTCAGTAGTCAAGAAGCTACCCAATTGAAGTAAGCCAACTACGGAAAAAAAATGTAGATACCCTTCTTTCAGAGTCAAAATTGCAGTATGGATGGCATCATCAAGCTCCATATCTTCTGTGTATCTACAAGTAAAAGCTATGTCAGTTAAATCATATGAGCATGGAAAAAAAGAACCTTGACAACATACATGCTGCTTGTATTACTTAACGGATGGAAGATTATACACCAAGAGTATGACTTATTATGATCATGAGAAAAAGAAATAACACTGAAGCCTTAACCGTGACCAATACTAGTGATGGATAGATAGATCTCCCGCCTACCTTTTCTCAAGAAATGTCTTTGCATTTGACACATTTTTTCCCATTGCTGATGCTTTCCAGGAAAAGTAAGATCCTGAAGGGTCAACCTAAAGAAACAATCAAGAAGAAATTTAGCATTTATTAACTACACCATAGCAATATGAGTATGTGACACCTGAAATCAGTCAACAGTAGAAGATTCCTTCCATAATGTTGTCTATTATGACTAGATAAGTGGAAAACTAATGCACATCCGGTGGCTTGTTGTTGTGAGAAAAATTAACACGCGACTGAATCTGAAATAGTGGGAAGGAAGATAGTAAGGTCTCTATCATGTACTCCCTCCATTTTTTAATATAAGATGTTTTAGGTTTTGTCCACATTCACATGCACACAAATGTATGTAGACACATTTTAGTTTGTATGTTCACTCATTTTAGTATGCATATAGACAACATGTGTAACACCTTAAACATCTTATATTAAAAAACAGAGGGAGTAGCTCTTTACACATACCTGATACAACTGTGGGCCATTGTCATCATACCCAGCAATCAACAGCGATACGCCAAATGGTCTCACACCACTGCAACAAAAAAGGTATGAGTACAATATAGTTGCATCATATGTATAACAAGTAAAATATAACACTGGTTTTTAACACGATGATGTACGTGAGTAGGTTTTGATAAGGACTCCCTCCGTTTTCGGAATGAGATGACTATGATTTGTCTACATACGGAGGTATTTATGTATAGATACATTCATATTTGGACAAATGTATGTCAACTAATTTAGAACGGAGGGAGTATATATTACTTTGAAGTTTGAACTGAATTTTTGGCTGATATATGTGTACCAAGTTTATAAAAATGCATGTGACAATCAAATCTTAGCTTTTATTGCATTGGGTGCTGAGTTGTGTTTTAGAACCGCAGTTTCTCGAACTAATCCATTGAGTGAAAATCGAAGGTATCTGTAGCAGACAGTTTACTCTAGCCCTATGTATTGAAATTGTAGATGGGTAACACAATGGTGTGTTTCGCATTTAACTGACTAAATATACAGAGATCAAAGATATATTACAAATACATATTTGGGTTCTTACTATCAAAGCAAATAATATGAAATGGCCCTGTGAAGCTTTGGGTAAAATTATAAAGCAGCTAATTTTTCTTTTAGTAATTTATGTATGACAAGTACATGACTGATTTAAGCGATTCCATAAATACATTATTAGTAGTACGATAAAAAAGGGCCTAGTACAGCAACATACCCAGATTGTGTGAACTCCTGCATGACAGCAGCAGTCTCTCGGACAAGCTGGGTAACAGGGATGGTTTCCTGCATTTGGAAATGAACAATAATGAGAAAATATATATTTAGTAGGGAAATAATGACAGAACATGGATACAGGTGGCAATTTATTGAAATAATTTCTTTGCCAAATGTGCAAGTTCTTTTTTCGAAGCCTAAACCGAATAAACTATCATGAATATACCTTGTACAACCGATAGTACTGCTGTGCCTGCTTCCGACTTTTTCTGACAAGAACGCGAAAATCTGGACCCATCCCACTGAAAACAATGAGTAGGTAAGTGCACACACATGCAACAAGACAAATACACTAGGAAATTGCAACACACCAAATGTCTGTATGGGGATTGGAAACTCTATTAATGCAACCATGGTGACAAGTTGGGAGGTGTAATAAACAATTTGAGGAAAAATGTGGTTATTCTGATTGTTTAGATGTTAAGTATGACTCGCATCAGTGAGTTAACCCACTACACCTAGTTTATAAGGCAATAACAATTAGTAATTCAAATTTTATTCCCTGCTAGCCCAATCTCAAGTTGCCTACAATGGTGAATGATTTCACTTATTCTCCAAGATACCTTTCATCGATTGACCTATCAATCACCTGGTTTCCTTGCATAGGTTGGACATATTCTTAAATATTTGCCTTTTAAGGGGCGTCTACATTATAAGGTGAAACACATAAAGGCAGGAACCTTCAAACCAATTATACACATGCACCAGCTAGCGGTGATGAAAATGCAATTAAAATGTAGCAGCTAACACAGCAACACTAACTCAGATATCAATGAAAATTAAGAACATTAAAAAGTAGTCCAGTACAACAAAGTTGGAGTAAGGACAGTATAAGGGTAATACTGTAACAATAAAAAAGTTAACAATAGTTGAAATATATCCAAGATAGAAAGAAAATTACAAAATTAAGCAACGTTGGAAAAATACCTGTAGACAACTCCAATATTTGGCGTCAGTGACTGAATCTTTTGCACCTGGAAATTTGCAGCAGCAGATTAATTAGCATTTTCTTAGACAACAACAAAGGATGGCAAGTAGACAAGGATGGTACACTTACAGATGTTTCGTCCACTAAAATAGAAGGCAACTTCTTCTCGGTGGCAATAACTACACCATTGGCAGCTAGAAACATGACACATACATCTCAGAATCAATAAGTCACTCAGAAAGGAAAGTGAAAAGGCTGTAGTCGATGACCATGACCACATATAATAGATTGAACATAACAGTGAAAAACTGATAGATAGAACAAATAAATGTATTGGTGCCAATTCATAGATATATAAAGAGTGTGGTCAAACATTAAGTTTTAATATGATGTCAAATATTAGTTTCATTCAATTCCCAATAACAAATAATGGGAGAAAAACCAAGATATTGATTTTTAACTTTCAGAACGGAACACGACACAACTGCTTGGTATGCTGAAAAGCAAACTAACCGGTATGCTGGAAAGGAAGACAACGAATAATGTGCAAATTTACACTTATCATGAATGGTTCTAAATCCCACAGGGCCTCGGTGATTAGACATCATACGGCCACTCTAGCAGTAAGCAAAAAAAAACTGAACAACTCCTAGGTATATATAAATCCAACTTTGCAAAGAACAACCTCTAACAGTTTCAGTTGAACATCTAAATACAAGAAGGTAAGAACCACGTTCAGGAAAGCGTTAAGCGTATGCGAGGCGCGGGCCTTCCAACTAGCGCTTATGCGATTTAAGCGTGCTTAAGCGGCGCTTAAGCGTTGTTGACTTGGTCAACTGAAGGACCAAAAAGGAGCAGAAATTAGGAATTTTAGGCATATATAATGAAGACTTCCAAGCCAAACAGTACAGGAGCAGGGCCAGCAAAGATAAAAAACCAGCAACAAGGGATAGGAGCAGTGAATACAGGGAGTGGTCAGCAGAAAAAGGCAGGTGCAGTGAAGACAGGGTGGTGTCGGCAGAAAAAGGCAGCATGTGCATGCAATTTTTCACTCCCGTGCGTGCTGCTTCCATTCCGCGTCCAATTTTTCATTCACGGGAGGAGATGATATGCTAGATTGGTTCTGTTTCCAGCCCTAGCAGCAGCTTTAGCCAGCTCGCGCGCGCAAAGATTCCCCGCGCGTCCCAGATATTTCCCCGCCCTGTCCAATTCCTGTGGGAAAAAACGCTTCGGGGACGCTTTTCCTCCGTCGAAGCAAGCCTAATCACACCTAAGAAAAAAGCGGCCCGCCTAATCGCGCCTAACGCTTAATGATGCGCTTAGGGGCTAAGCGAGGCGCTGACCCAACGCTTCGCGCCTATGCGCGCATAAGCGTACGCTTTTTAACGCTTTTTGGAACCATGAAGAATAACTTCAACTTTACAATGGGCATGCTCCTACAAATTAAGTAGTTCACAGAACATATACAAACACTAAAGAAAATATGTCACACTCCACCAAACATGAACTTTGCACTCATAGGCAAACAGTATGCAGAATAATACAGCTTTAAAGTGAACATAATCCCGACAAACCCATTGACATCAAGAAATAAACAAGGTGTACGTCTATCAAGTGCATTAGATTATTAGGTCTAGTGCCATATCAGTCTTCGTAGACATCAAGAAGATCCTAAATCTGAAGTCTTTACACACACGCACACATCCATAATAGCCAGTTGGGCATTAGATCTGCGAATAATCTCACTGTCTCAAATTGGCACGGTAGCCTTGACTACCGCCAGCAGAAAACAAATGGTCATGGTGATAAGTAATTATGTGGTTAAAATGGCCTGCACTTCCCCTTAGCGTTGGAAGCCAGAATTTATGCAGATTAATAATTTTCATGGCACATACACTCATATAGGCATAAAACATATGCATGTCCACAGCTAGTACTACCACGTGATTCTACAACAACCAGAGATACAAGAGAAAACCTAACCTAAAGCAGAGACATCAGCAATGGTCTAAACCTCATGATGCCAAACCCTAAAATGCGAAGTTACTTCACACATGGTAAACAAGAAAGGGAACCCTCCGTATTGACCTAATGTTATCTCAAGTACACAGACCACACAACATCGCTGCCTCAAACTCGTCTAAAATCACAAAACCTAAGCTGCAAAATCGATGCTGGCAGCGTCAGACCACTAGTGGCAGAAAGTACAGGGCACGATTACTGCGCAGATCGCACCTTTGATGCCGAGCGAGGTTTGGCCGGATCCGACGGCCGTGAGCGCGTGCTCGATCTGCACCAGCTTCCCCGACGGGCTGCAACGAAATCGAAGGGGGTGAGTAAGTCAGATCAAAACACCTAGCCGCACCAAATCAAGCCCTAGAAAGAGAGGGGGAGAGAGCACGGACCTGAAGGTGGTGAGGGAGAAGGAGTACTGGCTGTCGCCCATGGCCGAGGCGCGGGACTACCTCGTCGGCTTCTTCGGGTCGGGGGAGGAGATCGGATGGAGAGAGCGAGGCGGCTGCTGAACCAAGGAGAGAGAGACAGGGCGACGAGACGGAAGTCCCTCTTCCCCTTCAACTTTGAGCGCACGCTCAGCCCACTTTCGTGTCAGACGATATTGGCCGTCGGATTTTCGGTGAGAAGCATCCGAACCGTTCGTTTGGGCTGATTGGACGTCCATCTGGCTAACATGGGTCCCGACTGACTATGGACCCGCATAGCAGTGAAGGGGTAGCTGTGGACACCCTTCTTGCCACCACCGCCGCCACCTCCGCCGCTGATTTGGGCCGGCCCCTTCAACACCGCGCCGCTAAGAAGCCCTCGACAGTTCTAGAAGTTGGTATGTTCTCAAGTCTATCTATAATTTTTTTTGTTGGTTCATGATATTATTATATCAATGTTACATGTTTTATATTAATTTACATCATTTCTAGTAGACTAACATATTAATCCAGTGTCAGATCTTGTTTTCTACATATTTTAACATCGCAGAAAATACCTATTTACGTAAGTCCAAAAATTTGGGAAAAAACGAAAGATCGTAACTTTTCAGAAAGTTTCTAGAAGGCACCGGATGGGGGCTAGCCGAGCCATCAGGAGGCACGACCCCACCTTGCGGCTTAAGGGTGGGGTGCGACTCCAACTCACGCCTCCACCTGGAGGTTATCCTTTAACCTAGCATCTAAGAGTTATTTTTGCGGAGTTTAGGCACAAAGTCGCCGCCCGCCGACGATCCAACCTAGAGGCTATTTCCTTACTCTGCCGGAAAGGAATCGATCTCTAAAGACTTCATCATCAATTTTGCTGCCTCCATGATGATGTGAACCGATGTTTATTTGTGAACATGTTCATGATTTGTTTGTTTGTCTCACCTTACCTCTAATCTCTCGGTGGTCTCCACTCTATTCCGCAGTTCGCTGCTGCCACACTTCACCGGCGTTGGCACATCTCCTACTGCACCGCCGCTGCACACCGTGCTGTTTTCCTGGTCGCAGCTCCTCATGGGGCTATCACGTAGACGACTTTGTTGCAATTGTGGTGTTGTGAGGTAACTTCAACATGTAGACTAAAGGTGATAGTAACTGACAGTGCACACGACACAAGTTTACAGCAAAACGTTTGTATTTGCATTTCTCCCGAGTTAGGCAAAAATCATTGAGTACAATATGACTCATGCCAGACTTTTTTTTTGCGACTGACTCATGCCAGACTCAGGAGAGGCACGGATGACACAATCGGTTAACCAAACACGGCCGATACGTTCTCCTAGTCCTCGATCCCTAAAAAAAACCATCCGTTCCCAGAATCCCCTTTCCCTCGATCCACCAAAAAGGAAAAGAGGCTTCCACCCGAGGCACGCCGCGGTCCTACCGCTTGAATCGAAGGGACTCGGTGCCTCTTCCTCCTACTGCTCTACTGGATTGGCGTGGAGTGAAGATCCATCCGGACGGGGTTCCTTTGTTGGTAAGGAAGCCCTGGCTTGTGCGGATGATCTGTGATGCTCTACATGTCGACAGTAGTTTTGGTGTCTCAATTGTGTAGTCCAATGGATGAATTTGGGAGATCCGTGTTTTCTAGATTACCTCTGCGATAAGCCGATAACAAGAATATTCCCATGAAATATGGATTATGGTTATTAATTCTCCTGGATTTATGTTATTTCTAAATCTAGCGCTTAGATGTCATATCCTTCGAACTTTTTGTTCATGTGACCAAACATATTCCTTTGAAGCACCATTATCATTACTCAGTCAGAATGTAATCTGTGCTCTATTTTCTTGGCTGCATTTGACAGGTACATTCGTCAAATCAGGTTCGTGGTCATCAGTAAGGAAGAGAGATGCAGGTCAGCCCACAGTTAGTTTCAGCCTTGAGTAGCTCATTTCTTGCATAGTAAATTAGATATGATGTCAGTGAACACAATACACATTGAATGATTTAGGTTAGGTTTTAAAAAATGGGCTGGCCTCAACCAGTACAACCTGGTAAGTTAGTATATGATGCAAAACTAGTGCACCCCTAATTTAGGTCTTTTTTTTTGTCTGTGTATCACTACTATTTTTTTAGAGGAAAAGGGCCATCGCCCCAGTTTATCACTACTATATTCATTCTAAGGTTTAGTAGCAACCGATTCATATCGGACAGCAAGAAATTCTGCTCATTGTTTGGCCAGTCATGCTAGCTAAGTGGTGTGTCATAAGTTGGCTAGGTGGAGGATGTTGCCGAGTGCCCAGACAGAGCCTAGACAGGGCTGTCGGCTTCTTTTACAAAAAAAGTATATCGATTTCAACAGGCACAATTGGAACTATCGTGTCTCTTTCTAAATAATGTTATTTGTTTCTCATTGTTCTCAATTAATGACCTTCTGGGTTCTTAAACATGCAATTTGAAAGTTCTGAAGAAGGAAGATGTTTCCTATCAATAGGCATCTAGAGCTAGGCTCTTCAAGGAGTACAAGGAGGTGCAGCGAGAAAAGTCAGCGGACCCAGATATCCAGTTAATCTGCGATGATTCAAATATATTCAAGTGGACTGCTCTAATCAAGGTGTTTGTTTCTTTTGCAAGGTGATTCTGGAACGATCAATACCAGTTGTGTACTGATTTGTTTTCTTACTGTATTTGTCATTAGGGCCCATCAGAGACACCTTTTGAAGGTGGTATATTTCAACTCGCATTCTCAATTCCTGAGCAGTACCCTCTACTGCCTCCACAAGTCCGCTTCATGACCAAAATTTTCCACCCAAATGTTCACTTCAAGGTTACTTCTAGAAACCTTTTTTGTAAATTTATGTTTATTAGGGCATTCAGTTTGACTTTTTTACCTTGCTAAAGATACTTAAAATTCTTAGGCTGTGGTCCTAATTTTTATTAGATTTTTTCTGCTGCCACCTGAATCCGTGTTCTGCAAATATAAAGCCACGTGTTGTTAGGATTTGCTTGGTTTTATTGTTGAAATTTCCCGCAACATCTGAATACATTGTGCAAACACAATTTGACGTATCTTTATGATTGTTAACTACAAACTAAGGGGGATTCCTCAATTTCTTTTCTCTTGTTTATTGTTTAGACAGGTGAAATATGCCTGGATATATTGAAGAATGCTTGGAGTCCTGCATGGACCCTACAATCTGTTTGCAGAGCCATAATTGCTTTGATGGCCCATCCAGAAGCAGATAGTCCACTGAACTGTGACTCAGGTAGCTTCATATCGTGCTCTCGAATTTTTCGAACTCCATTACTCATTATTTCTACTGGTGAACTGATTAGTTTTTAGAGTAAATTCCACTTTTTACCCTCTAGTTATACATTTGTGACAGTAATTATCCCATCTAGTGAAAAATCGTCTAGATTACCCATTTTAGAAACTTTAGACCATCTTTTTCTGATGCATTTCCGCTGGGCAATGTGCGAGGTGATTATTGAGTCTCAAAATACCAGGACAACGACGAGGAATTGAATAGATGGTGACGTCGATAGTGCCCTCCGATTTTTACATATTTTGACGTACCACATCACTGGCGGAGCTACGTGAGGGCCAAACCCCCAACCTTGGAGGTAAAACATACATATGCGTAAGCCCAGCCCAGCAGCAGTACTACAGCTCATCCAATCCATTCCCCTCAGCGCCCTTGCTTCAGTTTGTTGTATCGCACAATTGCACCGCAGCCTCGATCCGGCGAGGGGCGAGCCTTGCGGCAACCCGATGAGGGTGCCTAGTCCCAAACCCCAGGCGGCAGGAAGCTAAGCGCTAGCAGCGGCGAGCAGGTGACCTAGGCCCATGGAACGCACATGTCGCACCGACTTCTCTAAAATTTGGCTGCGACTCTAAGAGCACATAGGTAACCTCACGACATCATCTGAAATTCTCCATACCAAATTCTGGAGATATAGAACTATGTAGATGGCATTGAAAAATTTCGAAGCTTATTCAATTACAAAGCTGATTTGTGGCATGTAACTCCATGCCTGAAGATCAAATTGAATCCATGTACGGTTTATTCTGTTTGGGAGTAATGTCTATGGATTATGTATGTTCTGAACCAATATGAGCAAAAGTTACCGAACACTGACTAATGCCATAATGCCTACAGAAGTTTAGATTTTTTTTTGCTTTGCTCAAGCTTGGCCCGCTCAATTTTTTGTCTTTAGCTCCTCCACTGCACCACATGCTCCTAAAATGACGGTCTATTCTTACAAAACATGCAGAATGCCAAAATGGGGGTAAAACCGTGTTATTTTTTTATATGTGGTGTATTTCTGATTTTGTTTCACTAAATGAGGTAATAAGTGTAAAAAATGCGCAACTATGGGGTAAAAAGTGGAATTCACTCTAGCTTTTATGCCCTCACTGTACATGATGTGTTCTTTGAATTGCCTCTAGACTGAGGTGGTAGAAATTAGGTTTCAAAATATTGCCAACTTTAATACTTGGCATGTTTTAATTTTTCTGTTAGTCCCTGACTCTCCTTTTTTGTAACATAGGCAATCTCCTACGTTCAGGCGATATCAGAGGCTATCAATCTATGGCACGGATGTATACTAGGCTAGCTGCCATGCCAAAGAGAGATTAGTTCCAGGGTTGCAAAAGTAAACCAGAGTAGTGGTGGTGGCTAATTCATGTATCACTCCCAAGTTGTCAGGTGTGACTCTTGCTGTCTTATGAACTTATGTTGTTTGTTCTCATACCTGAATTATCTTTGTGTATCCACATTCTGGGGCTAAAAATCGATGGAAAACATGCATTCAAGAGCTTGATTTATGATTTAATAGTTTTTTTTTCAATCTGGGATTTGGTACAATGAATCCAATGCAGTATCCACTGTTGAATTACTTGTCCGGTACGCTTTCAGTTGCTGAGATCTCCATGCCCACATACACAAAGCTTTAAGTTTTAAGGTTAATTTATGATGTTTAGGAACACAACAACTCGTACAAACAAATGGCTACCCAAGGCCAAGAGGCAGGCCAGTTTGTTGTGTAAACCAATCAGCACTATTGACTTCTTTTTATATTAATTAACAATTGTTCCAATCGAATTACATCTGTAACACTGGTCGAGGACAAAGAAAAGGATACCCCCTCATTAGCTGGACGTAGTCGTAAAGTAACAAGTTTGTTCTTTTTTACGGCACCGGAAAGAAACGACTTGACGCCTGTTTCCTCTCTAGGAGAAGGCCGTGGGAGGCATCTTCTTGTCACCCAAGAAGTTGCTGAAGAGACTCAGCGCCTGCCTCGGCGTGTGCATAGGGACCTCGTGCCCAGCTCCGCGGATCGTCACAAACGTCAGGCCCTCGTAGGTGATCGTCCACCCACCCACCTATTTTAAGAAGACATGTGAATTGGATGCTCAAGAGCTAAGGAAGAGTTTCAGCGCGCTTGGGCTGGGGCAGTTCATTGGGTTACCTGCAGATGGTCGTACCATGGCGTCCACTCCTGGACGCTCTTCAGCCCGAGCTTATTCAGGGTCAGTCTCGTCGCGGTCACGGGAATCCTCCCATCAGTGTCACCGCTGCAGCAAGTGACATTTTCAGTTGAAAGCTGCTCTGGATTTACATTGTTCAGACATGCTGAAGTAACCTAGAACTTACCTGAAAACCCAGACCCTGATGCCGCCAGCGATGAGCTTGCGGATGATGGGGAGAGTAGAGGCGGGAGCATCGTTCCAAGTTGCGATCACGTCGCTGCACGCCGGAGTAACACAACAAATGTTAGGCTTTGAGACAAACGGCAGATGAACGTACCCAAAGAGTAGCATCGCTGGTCCGTTGTATAAGTACCTGCAGCGTGTCCAGTTGTAGCCCATGTTGGTCACGTTGGCGTGCAGCGCGGCCTGGACATCCGGCCGGTTGAAGTAGATCTCGGAGTACTCACTCGAGCAGGGGTCGTAACCCGCCGGCTTCATGTACCACCCATGCTGCAATGCACAAGGGAAATGACAAAATTGTTGAACCACAGCGTGCCACATGTTGATGTGTTTGGAGCGGAGACGAAGATGAATTGTTTGTGTACATGTTTGGAGAAGATCTTGGGGGCGGCTCCGTGGACGCCGATCTTCTTGTTACGGCCGGGCGCAGAGGACGATGACGAGGTGTCGGTGCAGACGGGCGTGTAGAGGCTGTACATGTCGATGAGGCTGTACACGGCGAAGTACTCGTCCAGCGCCTTGTTGCACGCGTCGGTCGCGTTCTCCATGCTGAAGTTGCAGCTGGCCTTCACATCGGCGTAGACCCGGTCGGAGATCACGGCGTGGTCCCAGGCGTACTCGATCATGCCCGTCTGGTCGGTCTCGTCGTCCATCAGAGCATTCCCAATCTGCATCATCCCCGTGATTAAGTAGATGATAGTTATGTAAGAAGGAGATTAATTACGAGATGGTATGGTCAGGAATTAGGTGGAGAGGAGTATGGATTCGTGGTCAGTTAGCTACCATGAAGCCCTTGAAGTTGATGTAGTTCTCCTTGGGGCCTTGCTTGTTCCCGTCAAAGATCTTCTCGGACAGCTGCGGAACATAATGCCCTGACAAGAACGCCGGCCCATCAGTGTCAAGTTTTCAGGTGCGTGCTTTGACTGAATCGCAAAGCTCAGACGTTGAAATGTACGCTCAGTTATTACCGGCATAGCTCTCTCCCGCAATGTAGAACTCGTGGGATTTGAACTGGGGGAAGCGCTTGAACCAGTTGAGCAGGAAGATGTACGCGTCGTCAGCTGCAGACATGTCAGTCCAAGTTCATTCAGAAACGGTTCAGGCCATCCATCCAGGAGGATTAACAGAGATTTGCCAGAATCGTGTTATTTTTTCTCTGGTTGGATAGAATTCAGAAGATTATGATCTACCAGTGATCTTGTCTCCGAGCTTGTCCAGGTCGGAGCTTGTGTTGGTGTAGGAGAAGCCGACGCCCACCGGGGACTCAAGGAACATCAGGTTGGCCTCTGCAATTTTCTATTTCATGAATATGACTACAAGCCGCGGAAAAAACAATTTAACAATGGTTCGTGCCTTTGTTCCAAGAGTAGGGGTTCCACTTGAGCTCCGGCTTGCCCTTCTGGACCAAGAACGGCCCGAGCTCCTCCGCCTCTCCGTAACCAACAGAGGAACATCCAGGCCCTGCGAAACAACATGACGTCTCAAGCTCATCAGTCATGACTCAGCTGCTGGCGAAGAAATAGTTAAATACACTTGCAGTATCTGTACTTGTCTCGAAAGCACAATACGGTCACTGTATTTAGCAATACACTCGATATAGTCACTGAACTTGACTTGCGGTGGTTATACGGTTACTGGTTCACCAGAGCTCCGTATTTTGTCTTCGTGGCATTGTGTTGACGGATCAATTAGTCCGCAAGGCAAACAGCTCCACCACGACGCTAGCCAGCAAGAGAAGGCGGCCGGAGTTGGAGAAGGCGGCGTCGATTTCTAGCATCCCAGCAAGAGAAGCTCGAGGGGGAGGTAAAGGGAGGCCAGGCGAACGATGGAGCTGCTCGATTCGCCGCGACTGAGGTAGGGTTTTGGCCCGGGGCTGACTAGACTTAATTATTGCCACGTGAACTAATTGATCAGTCAACAGAGTGCAACGTAGACAAAATACGGAGCTGTGCGGTAAACCAGTGAATGTATAATAACTGTAAGTCAAATTCAGTGACCGTGTACAGTGACCGTATTGTACTTTGTAGATACCAGTGTATCGCGAACAAAAACAGAAGAAGAAACGTGACAGTGACACGACACCGGTCGCCGTTAATCATAGCCCCGGGCGCCCAGCTAGCTAGGTATGGAGCGGCAAGATCCCTTTCTGCCCCCGCCGCCGCACTTGTCCGTTGGAGCGCGCGCATGTGATGGATCGATCGATCGCCTGCTGCTGCTGCTGCCGCTAGTTCGTCCGTCTATTTTGGAACCGCTCCCTTGTTCGTATCTTCTCCTTTTGTTTGACCGCTTCGATTCCGTGGGCGCATGCATCCATCGATCGCACTCGCACTGTTGTGTTGTGGGCAGTGCCTTGCCTGCTGCGCCCACGGCCCGCCGGCATGCGCTGCATAGCATTTGCATGGTCCCCTATAGGCTATAGCCTATAGCTACTTGCTGCTGCCTGCGGCCGTTGGTGGCCTTGAGCTTGAGCTAGCGGCGGGTCGGGTCGTCGTCCTCGCGAGTGGAACCGTTGCTTCATTCTTCTTGCCGCCCGGCCCTTGTGTATGCATGGGATGATATATGACATCTAGGCTCTAGCTAGATGGGTGCGCGCAGCAGCAACTCTCTTTCCTGTCGTCTTCCAACCACGCGCTGACAAGGACGAAACTAGTAGAACGGTTTGGCTAGCTAGCAGTTGAACTATTGTTTAGTGGCGAAACACTGGCCTGATGAAACTCAGAATACTCCTATCCGGTGGTGCCTGCGGAACAGCTAGCTCAACTGATGCAAGTTGGCATGCAAGCAACACGAAGCTTGGGCGCTTTGTTTGGGGCGGGCGTCGATTGATCGGCAATAGTTTACAGATCCACACCAGGATTACGTGAAGTCTTGAAAGTGTTCCAGAAGATATCGTGCTCGCATTGGAGCAAAATCTCCATGGTTCCGCCATACGCATCGATCCCTAATTTGCTCCCGGAGCTAATATAATAAGCTAGCTCGTGTGTTGACCAGGACTGCCGCTGCTAGCTACGTACACAGCAGCTTCGATCGGTAGGCGAGGCCGGGCCGGACAGCGCGGGTGGTCCTCGATCGCCGGCCGCCCGGCTTGTTTCGTGCTGTACAGTGTACGTACGTAGCTTGACCGTAGAATTGGCTAGGTTCGGATGGAAAAGGAAAGGGATGCCGGCCGGTGGGCGCGCGCCCTCAGCTAGATAATTGCTACTACTCCATGTGCTGCCAATATAGGAGTTGTAATCCACTGCAGTACGGAGTAGATGTGAACTCAGGTCGCCGAAAAAGCTGAGGTACGGTGGGCGATAAAGTTCAAAAACTACTCATGCAAAGGTAACTTGAATTAATTTCTTCATAATAAGCTATGTAACTTGTATGTTTAGCCTTTTTGTAGTTTGGACATCGATCTATCTGCTAAGCCCGGGTATTTTAACCCCTCGAGCTAAGAAGTTCGGCACTTTTTTTTTAACTTTTCCGAAGTGTGACGTCTGGAAGCTAAACTTACAAGGTGCTGATCAGGGCCGGCTCTGTATATTTTGGTGCCCTAGTGCAAGGTTGAAAAAATGGCCCCTATCTATACTTCTTATAAAGCAAAATCCCACTAAGTGCATTTATTATTTTTCTATCTCAACATGCAAGGTGTCCACATCATTCATGCTATTAGTCAATCAATTGTCCATGTCATTTCCACTATTACTTATTAATATACACATCATAAATTCCTCCAACCATCTAATAGTTCACATTAACGTTATATATAATACACACGCAATTCATGTCTATGAAAATTTAGTATATCGATTATGACCAATTGATTTTCGTATATTCCTTTAATATATTATAATTTTTATACCATTTTATTTACAAGATATAGTTTCTAAAGTGATACCCGCTGCAATGCGCGGGGTATCTTCTAGTATTTACTATATATCTACGCACATGACCTATAATTGTGAGAGTTGAATACATGTAATTAGAATCCCTAAAGAGAGCAATTGAGGGCATGGAGAAGGGCATGACGGAGGGCATGAGCAGTCTGGGCAAGGAGCCAAGGGTGAGGCGAACCTGGGCAGGAGCAGAGGCCGAGAGGCGCAGCCAGGCGCAGTCAGCAGTCAGGGACTGGGCAAGGGCGAGGCGACTCCATCCGTACGTGATCCGTCGAAGAAGAAGCGACGCCGAAGAGGAACACGCGACAACTCGATCAATGCGAAGAGGAACAGGTCTCGTGCGTTTCCGACTCTTAGTCTCCCAGCGATGATACAAAAGGCCCGACCCAACATTTTTTTTAGATGTGTAGTAATTGAATTATGAAGAAATATAAAATTGTGTGCCCCCTTCTGGGCTGGGCCCTAGGCGCTCGCACCTCCCAACTAGCCTTAGAGCCGGCCCTGGTGCTGATGCCTCGGCTCTGCAGGAAGAATATCTCGAACGGGATATGTTGGCTTGTGATTAATCGTGCAGCCTGGGTTCACAAACTGAAACCAAGACTGGATTGAGAACACGAATTCATTTTTGACCTTTACATGATTCAAATGCAGCTTTGACCACTGAATTCCCTTGTAATATATTTACAAAACACAATCATATGGCAATAATGTACACATTATTTTTCATGAGTCTGTTCACATGAAGACATAGGAACCAAAGTGTAAAATGTTTTGGTGTATTTGCCCTATAATATCGTTCATGACAACATTTATCATTGTGGTGGACTATTATAATAGTTATGCTGAGGCATATTTGTATAATTGTTATTTTCTATCTAATTTTGATACAGCCAATGGGAATATACTTAAAAATTTGTGCCTTAGCTAATAGAAAAAAAAATCAGAACAACTCATCCATATCCATCTTCTCCCATAGCCGGGAGTTCGAAGCTGCTTTTAGATAAACCATAGCCCAACTAACCAGAGCCTATATATATTCTTGACGACACGAGGTAGCTAGTAGCCCGCTGGTTGACATCTTTACGTTTGCTAGAACTGGTCAAACCATTGTGGGTCTGTCACTGAAAAGGGACTCAACGCAACCGGAGTATTGAGTGAGTTAACTTGACTTCTGTTGCCGCAAAGTACACCATGAATTAACTACCTAACCAGACTAAACAGAAAACGACTACTGGAGCATATGTACTTAATGGGATATCTGCTAGTGGATGATCTCACTTTAAATGTCGCTCAACGGTTGGAGGGCAGTGCGCATTTAGCCATCCTACAATTCACACCACACGTACGGAAAACGGAACGATCATCTCTGCTGTAGACAACGCGCGCAGTCTAACTAACCACTTCCCTTCCTAAATTTCGGAAGATTCCTCCAATCTTCGTAGCTTATTAAATCAACGCAAAACTTGGAAGAAAGAAGAAACGTCCGCCTCAATCAATTATCAGAGGGCGATAGAATTCAAGCGAGGCAACCGAACCGTTCTCCATCTCACAATCCCTATCTACTAACCGGAGCATTAACCACACACGATCGATGATCCATTGCAAGAATTTAAACGTCGGAGCCGTGCAAGAAACAGTTGGATTGATGCATGCGCAGGGAGTGTGTAGAGTAAGTACTACGAGCTAGCAATTCAATCAATGGTGGTGGTTGCATACCTCCGTTGAGCCAGAGGACGAGCGGCTTCTTGGCGGGGGCGGTGGTGGCCTCGAAGAACCAGTAGAAGAGCGCACGGCCGTGCGACTCGTTCACGGTCACGTACCCGGCGTACTGCGCGAACGGCACGGCCGGCTGCCCCGGCAGACGCCCCACGCGGTCCGCCGCCTGCTGCTTCGCCGCATCCGCGTCGCCGCGGATGGCGGAGGCGCAGAGCAAGAGAGCGAGAGCGAGCAAGCAGCTGGCGGCGGCAGGAGCAGCCATTGTTTGTGGTGCGCTAGCTTACTAGCTAGCTGTTGCTGCTGCTGCTCTGCTGCATCATCACATATCCGCGAGTGAGGTATATATAGAGAGAGGTGAGAAGAGATAGTTGGCTGATTAACGCCTAGGACGAGCTGTCGTCGCGTCACTATATCGGTAATTCATCAATGGCCGCCTAGATTAACCCTCTAGTTGATATATCAATACTGAACTCTGAATGAAGGGTAGGATGCTTTTGAGAAAAATCCGACTCGCGCACGAACGGATGCATGGGTCCGTTTCTGGAATGCGACTTGCCCTGGCAGTTTTCAGGGAAGTTAATCTTGATTTCACGAGGAATATCTATTCTCAGTTGACTAGTGCACCGTTCGTTTCAAACTAGATGTGTTTCTAGAATCGAGGGTGTAATATTATCCATCTCTATTTTTCTCTCACGAGGTCCTTGATTTGTTTCCTCTCCAAAGCAAGGCATGAAACAACAAGAGGAGTTGATTAACTTTGTAGATATTGACTAGGGGGAAAGTAGAAAGACATTGACTTAAATTCAATCGAAAGTGCAAAAGGACAAGTATGTGGAGAAAAATTAGAGAGACTGAAAGTACATCTATTTTGAATGGTAGCCGGAGTATCAATCTAGAATAAATACCACTTGTAATCTGTCTTTGTGCTAAGTGACGTATTTCACTCAATGTTTTCGTTCACCTATCCTATGCAGAGTAAATCCATTCCACGTTTTACACCATTTAACATGGGACCTCATTCTCATAGGATGAACCTACGTGTTAAATTTAAGAGTGAAAGGCACCAGAGGTCACGAAGTTGCGCGAAAAGTAAGGATTGGTCACCAAGTTGAAAAACCTCAAAACGAGGTCACGAAGTTGTGGAGTAGTCAATTTTTGGTCATTCCGTCACGGTGGGCGTCAAGTTGCTGACGTGGCACTGTGTTTTTTTTACAAAAAACACCTTAAACTTTTATATATTCTAATTGTTAGGTCCTTCTCCATATTTATTTTCGAGTGAAACGCACCAGAGGTCACGAAGTTGCGCAAAAATTAAGGATTGGTCACCAACTTGAAAAAGCTCAAAACTGGGTCACGAAGTTGTGAGTTAGCCAATCTTTGGTCACTCCGTCACGATGGACGTTAAGTCGCTGACGTGGCGGACTGTTTTTTTACAAATATCCCCTTAGAATTTTGTTTCTTCTAATAGCTAGGTCCTTCTCGATAAATCTGGGCACAGTTTGGTCTCAAATTTTATTTTTGCTCGCTGTCGTCACCTCACCGTCGCGTCCAATCTCCCGGTCTCCGACCTCCTCCTCTCCCTCCCTCCTCCTACCTAACCTCCGATGGCTGCCCGCTCGCGCCCTCCGCGCCCGTCGTCTCCTTCCCGCCCTCCGGCTCCCTCTAGCCGCCGAGCACGGTGCAGTGGCGTCGTTCGCGCGGGGCAAGGCCCTCAGCATAGTGGCGCACGGGCGCAGGACAGGAAGGGCGCATGATAGAGAGCCGTCGTGGAATCGGTCGGCTGCCCCCAACCTCGCCGCGCTGCAGGCTACGACTGCGGCGTCATTCCCGTGCTGCTCGGCGAGCCGTGCGTGGACGCCGACGCCGGACGCCGCTGCCGGACGCCGGATGTAATGCACAGAAGAGATGAACTGCTCCACGCGCCGCACCAGTTTATTTGGAGTATTTGTAAGATGAAAAAAAATCGAAAAAGACCTAATAATTGGAAGAAACAAAATTCTAAGGGGATATTTGTAAAAAAACAGTCCACCACGTCAGCGACTTAACGTCCGTCGTGACGGAGTGACCAAAGATTGGCTAACTCACAACTTCGTGCCCGGTTTTGAGCTTTTTCAAGTTGGTGACCAATACTTAATTTTTGCGCAACTTCGTGACCTCTGGTGCGTTTCACGAAAATAAATATGGAGAAGGACCTAACAATTAGAATATATAAAAGTTCAAGGTGTTTTTTGTAAAAAAAACACACTGCCACGTCAGCAACTTGACGCCCACCGTGACGGAATGACCAAAAATTGACTACTCCACAACTTCGTGACCTCGTTTTGAGGTTTTTCAACTTGGTGACCAATCCTTACTTTTCGCGCAACTTCGTGACCTCTGGTGCCTTTCACTCTAAATTTAACTTTAATTTAAGGTACCTATAAATACTTGATAAGTCGAGTTAACGTACAGTGAAATATTCCTATTCCATGTAACATTTGGTACTTTATGGAGAATGGACTAGCAACTAAATCTAAGTTTGGAGGAATTTTTAATTGGGTCAGGTTTAATTTATTATGATAATGAAACATGCGATGTATATTGTACATCATAACGATTTTATCGAGGTTAAAGAAGCATACTCATAACTAAAAAAAATCTTATTAAGGTTTTAAGATGCCTAAACACAAATTAGTTTAAAATTGAATTCAATCAACAAAAATCAGCAAGTTTGAATCATAATTTGTATTATAGTATCATACTCTAGGGATAAGTATCACTCAACATCGATTCAATGGAATATGATTTGATATAAGATTTTTAGGCGATTTACTATAATAATGTGAAAAATGGGATCTACCTGGCCTCCATCTCGACCACCACAATCACTCTGGCATGTGAAGAACTTGGCCAAAATTGGGGTTCCGTGTCAATGGGGTGAAATGTGGACTGAACTACTCAAATCGGGTAACATTTTGGGAGTTTTATTAGATAGTAAAAGTTGTCAAACAAAACATAAAAAGTTGATTTACTCGTGTATTTATTTTCAGACCTTCTCTGTTTGGCTATCTTGCTTACCTTGAGTTTCTGGAAAAACAAATTCCTCAAAGTTTAACCGGTATATATCATAACACAACAAAATAAATAAGTTTTCACTAGTGAAATATTATTAGCTTCGACGTTTATATAAAAAAAATCCAGAAAAATAATACTCCCTCTATTCCTTGATGTAAGGTGCTTAAATTTTAGAGAAAATTTCCGAAATATAGAGTGTACTTCTTTCAACCACTCATGTGAATATTTTTTTAGAGATTGGATCATGTTTCCTTATCTATTGCAAAATAGACTTTTTCCCACGTCAATTACGTAGAGTAATTCCGTACAAAGCTGGTGTAATGTTTTCCTCCACGGGCATTTTTTAATTTCCGTGCCAAAACTTATACGTCCTACATATAGGAACGAAGGGAGTAGTTGTAATTTGTTATTAACTTTTTCTTTCTAGTTTAAGCTAGATTTGACATGAATAATTGAATATATCCCTTTATCCTACAATCCCTAATTCATATTCTGATTAAATTCAACTTACTGAATTCTAGCATTTTAAACTCTAATTTGTGTTTGAGCCTAATTTCAGCTATAAAATATTTATCATTAAATCCAACATACAAAAATCAAATATTTCTATTCCATGCATGAAAAAGCACCAATGTAAGGCTTGGAATTAATTGAAGGGGAAATTGTAATAAACGATAGCAAAGAAATGACGAAGAAAGCGGAAGATCAACCAACGGGGACACGAGATTTAACGTGAAAAACCCCTCCAACAATGGAGGAGAAAAAACCAGGGGCGCCAGCCAGCAATACTTCACTATATCGGGTGAGGTTACAAACGCCGGGGATTTACAACTTGCGACTTATCCCAAACCGGCGGCTTACAAGAGGTATATATGGTGGTGCAAAACCCTAAGTCACCTGCAGTCTGACTCGAAAATGATCCGTACCGTACACACATACGCATACGGCCCAAGCCTCCGGCGACGGGCCTCCGCTTCACTTCGAAGTTAGCCTCTCACTTTATATCTTCATATGAATTTGGATCAACATAAAACAACAGAAATGACAAGAACATAAGATAATTTTAAGTTTTGAAGTAACTTTGAATTACATTAGATTCAACTTTAAACAACGAAAATAAAAAAGCCGACGTACAATGGAGATATAATCAGAGGATTGAGGGGAAAATTTAGACTCGTAGTAAAATTTATTTCCTAAGAGGTTTGCTTAAAGTCAATTAGATTAAAATTATAGTTCGATTAATAAAAGCAATCGACTTTTTTGCGATAATAAAATCACTCGACTTGGAATTGGCATAAGTGAGATATTGTTTAATCTAATATTTGTATGTCGGTTATGGTAATATGGTATGACGTGGGGACCAATTGACCTCCAACTCCAAATGGACATGACATGTGAGGGACTTTGTGAGAGTGAGCTCGTTTGGTGTTCAATGAGTAAAATATGGAATGAATTAGATAGGGTAACATATGGGGAGTTTTTTTTTTTTTTTGCGGGGAACATATGGAGAGCTTTATATGGCAGGTTAAAAGTTTTCAAACAAAGCGTACAAAGTTGAATATGCTCGTGTGTTTTAACTACTACCTCCGATCCATATTAGTGGGCACAACTTTGTCTAGATACACATGTATCTAGTCTAAATACTTAACTAGATACATATGAATTTAGACAAAGCTATGCCCACTAATATGGATCGGAGGGAGTATTTACTTTACCATGGTCCAACTGGAGGACTTTTTATGTTTGGCTTTCTAGCTCATCTTGAGTTTTTAGGCTAATCTTGTTTTCATTAGCCCAATCTTGTTAGCGCCGGCCAACGTATGGCACTGCATTGGTTATTTGGTTTGGTTTCACATGGACGTATGGCAGATGACCTTGGCAACTCCGTAGCGTTGTGTGGCCATATCTTGCTCCTACGGAAGATCTAGGAACCGCGAGTTGTTCGGAGGCACAACGGCGAAGCTCCCATCGTGCTTACTGCAATCATATCAACCGAGTCCGACATCTGGGATACATCCATTTCTTGAATTCAGTTTACAAAGATCATGTTATTCCTTGGTGGCGTCACGGTCGATAACGCTTTTCTTGGACTACATAAGGAGGCAATAGCGGGCCTCAGAATTTCCTTCGCCAAGTAGCTATGAAGTGACTCACAGATAACTAGTCATAATGTATTTTAACTTCTTGTGCTGGCACAAAGAAGATTTTCATTCTGGCGGCCGTTTTGCCGATGGATTTAGCGCGCGTAGTTTTGCACATTAGCACATTAGCACAAGGCAGCATTGTTAGTTTCGTTACCTTTTCCACATCAAGATGAAGTTGCAGCCGGCCGGACCAAGTACTGCCGGCAGGAGAACTTTTCCGGCCTTTGGCCTGTTTTCAGGCTGATCGACTCTTTGAGCCAGCCGCAGTAACCCATAGTTTTGTTTGCACTGGAAGCATGATGAAAAAATAACAATGTTCATCAGGCCGGTCACCATCAATCATGGTCCAAAACATGTTTGACCACCACCACAACCACCAAAACATAGTGGAATAGAGTGTCGTATTATTTCTCTATGCTACACATGTACACAAAGGTGATTGATACATACGACCCGTTGAAAGAATGTGCCGTCTTTGCAAGGCTATAAAAACTTCTAAAAAAGGCGGCAGTATCGCCGGATATGGACGGGCGTCGAAGCAAATTGCAGTTTGGTCATCGCTCTATGCGTTTAATCTGCGCGACTAAACTTGCCAGCTATTTCCAGAATTAAAACCATCTCCTCCATTCGAAAGGATCGGGATTGTAGAATTCCTTTTTCCAATAAGATCATCCTTTGAATGTTCCTCGATGATGTGAACGCTTAGAATTCCAGCAAATACCGCCACCATTAAATCTGGCACAAGATACTCTTCAGTTCTGAAGGATGAGAAAACACGTAGCTAGAGGACCATACCGTGGGTGATGTTACTCTAGTCTTCAAATTTGATATGAAGAAAGAAAAACAAGGAAGGGCATGTAAGTATAGTGGAGTAATTATGCCACTCTTCTTTTATAGTTTCACAGAAGCTATTTGCTAGTAAGTGCTAACATGAAAGAAAAAGTGAAGACAAGTAAGTTCCGTGGGCAAAATATTAATACGAAAACAGATAAGATGCCTTCGCTAGCACTGAGTAAGAATATCTCTATCATCATAAAGGATTAAAGGCCTGATGCCCATACAAATCAACAACTCATCATCTCACGTCCTGAATCATGCGCTACTCGTCTGAACTGGAAACATAGAACAGCGTCCGAGTTGGTTGTAATGATGTGCCTAAAACAAAATCCTTTGTATGCCGTGATAAACTATATGTTGTATTGTACTAGGTCTCTCTAGTTGTAGCTGTAATAGGATCGGTATCTGTATAAACCGAATCATGCACTCGTTGTACTGTACCATGTAATCCCCTACTATATAATACATGACGCCGTGCCCATGAGGTGCAGTACGGCTTACCCAATACCTACCTCGAATTTCATGGTATCAGAGCTAGCGATCTAGGCAGCTCGATCTACAAACAACTCCAGCGGCTCTACTTCCGTCGGAGCCCAGGGCTTGTGCGATCCAATACCCCTACCAATACACTACCGAGCTTTTCATGGTATCTAAACCTAGCATGTCTACCTCTCCGGCAACCGCGAGCGCTACCTCCGGTGCTTTCAGCTCGTCTACCTCGAGCTTTTTCAACTCCTGCGCGTCGGCAAGTGCAGGCGTGATGAGTTTCAGCGGCACGTCGGCGGGCGCACCAGCAGTGGCGTCTGTGATCCCTTCGTGCCCAGGAGGTAGTCTACCTTCACCCTACCAGTTAGCGCCTTACCAGCAACCATACCGCACGAATCCTCGTGCTCAAGAAAAACCGGCCTACTACAACAAGCCGTCCAACTACCATGCATCACGGCCGCTACAAGGTTCAGGTCGTGATCGTACTACCTCTACGGGCGATGGTGGTGGCAATCGTCCCGTCTGTCAGATATGTGAGAAGGTGGGGCATGTTGCTTCATGTTGCTTCAATCGCTTCAAGCGTGATTTCCTCGGTGCGAGCAATGATGGCCGATACATGGACCGTCAAATCGCGGCGTTCTCCGTCACACATGGCTCCACGCCGGCCTGCCCTGTTGGTTCCACCTGGTACGCTGACACTGGGGCTACAGATCATCTAACAAATGAACTTGATAAGCTCCAGATGAAGGAACAATACCAAGGAAAAGACCACGTTCATACAGACAATGGAGCAGGTATGCGCATTACTCATATTGGTCAATCCACACTTTCAACTCCATCACATCCTTTACATCTTAAGAATGTTCTATGTGTTCCTTCCGTCACACGTAATCTCATGTCAGTCAAGAAATTTGCCACCGATAATAACGTGTTCTTCGAATTTCACCCTTCGCATTTTTTTGTTAAAAATCGGGATACGAGGGAAGTTCTTCTTAGAGGGGGATGTCGTGGTGGTCTCTATAATCTTGATGTGTCTTCTTCACGCAAGCAAGTTTTCAGTAGCACCAAGGTGTCGCGTGAGAGGTGGCACTCACGCCTAGGTCATCCAGCTACCCAAATTGTCCAACATATTTTACACCGTCATGAACTTCCATCTGAGTCAGCTACTAAAGATGTCATTTGTGATGCTTGTCAACAAGGCAAGAGTCATCAATTGCCGTTTTCTCTTTCTACGCGCGTTACCACTTCACCACTTGAAATTATTTATTCTGATGTATGGGGACCCGCCCAAACCTCTGTTAGCGGACATGAGTATTATGTGAGTTTTATTGATGCCTATAGTCGGTTTACGTGGCTTTATCTCCTCAAACATAAACCAGATGTGTTCCAAGTTTTTCTCCAATTTCAGCAACATGTTGAACGTCTCCTGAATAAAAAGATATTGCACGTTCAAACCGACTGGGGTGGTGAGTATCATAGGTTGAATAAATTTTTCTTGGATATTGGTATCTCTCATCGAGTTTCTTGTCCCCATACCCATCAACAAAACGGCACTGCTGAACGAAAACATCGTCACATAGTTGAAACTGGCTTGACTCTACTTGCACATGCTTCCGTTCCTTATCGTTTTTGGAGTGATGCTTTCTCTACTGCATGTTTTCTTATTAACCGACTTCCTAGTCGTGTAATTTCCATGCAAACTCCTGTTGAACGTCTCTTAGGAGAAGTCCCTGATTATACGTTCTTTAAAGTTTTTGGATGTGCTTGCTGGCCACATCTTCGTCCCTATAACAAGCACAAACTCGAGTTTCGTTCTAAGAAGTGTGTTTTTCTTGGGTATAGCTCTCTACACAAAGGTTACAAGTGTCCCCATGTTCCTACCAATAGGGTGTATATCTCTCGAGATGTCATATTTGATGAAAACGTCTTCCCATTTTCCAACCTCCCATCTGATTCCACACAACCAAATTCTTCCACCGCTCTTTTACGTTCTGACCAATTTGATGATGCTGCATATACCCCTTTGCTCTTGGCTAACCATGGTGCAGGTCTTGGTAGAGGTTCTCGGCTAGAACTGCTTGATGTTCCTACAGCTACCAGGGATGTTGTTCAAGTGGACGTTAATCACATGCATGGCGTTCCTGACACCCATGCAGCTGGTGCCTCGGATGGCTCAGCTACTCCTATGTGTGGTGGTCCAGCTACACCTCTACGTGGTGCTAGCCCATCTACTTGCCCGCTGGACACAGCCACTCCAGGTTCAGCTTCCTCTTCAACTGAGTTGGCTTCTCCTGCAGCTTCGAATGAGCCTGAGCAGCCGAATGAGCATGAGCAGCCTAGCTCCTCTCCATCGCCTGAAATTCCTTGTGCAGCTCCGACGCTGCCATATCGTGGAGTGACAACTCCAGCGTGGTATTCGTCAGCCCAAGCAATTCAAAGACGGTACAGTGGCATGGCAGGCTGTTCGCATGGCACATGCAATTGATCTTATGAAGTCTGAACCACGTGATTATCGAGAAGCCATGGCATGTCCACACTGGCGTGAGGCAATGGAGGCTGAATTCTCTGCTCTCCAAACCAACAAGACATGGCATTTGGTTCCTCCGATACAGGGAGTCAACGTTATTGACTCCAAGTGGGTTTTCAAAATAAAGCAAAAATTGGATGGTTCTATTGAGAGGTATAAAGCACGTCTGGTGGCTAAAGGGTTTAAGCAAAGATATGGTCTTGACTATGAAGATACCTTCAGTCCTGTTGTCAAGCCCACTACTATCCGTTTGTTGCTATCCATGGCACTTACTCGTGGCTGGCATCTTCGACAGCTGGATATACAAAATGCTTTCTTGCATGGTATTCTCGAGGAAGAGGTGTTCATGCGTCAACCTCCGGGGTTTGAGGACTCTCGTCAGCCCGGTTACTTATGTCGTCTTGATAAAGCACCTTATGGTCTGAAACAGGCACCGCGTGCATGGCATGCACGGCTCAGCACTGTTCTACTTGGACTCGGGTTTACACCGTCCACAGCTGACACATCTTTATTCATTCTGAAACGTCCTGACCTCACATTGTATTTGTTGGTCTACGTCGACGACATCATTGTGATCAGCTCTACAACATCGGCTCCGGATCGCCTTGTTCATCAGCTCAGGCAATCTTTTGCCGTCAAGGATCTTGGCCCCTTTCATTATTTCCTCGGTATTGAGGTACAGAAATTGGATCATGGTAGTTTGCTTTTGAATCAGCGTAAGTATGCTTCCGAACTACTTCGGCATGCTGGTCTTCTCAAGAGTAGCCCGGTCTCTACACCTATGAGTTCTTCAGATAAACTCTCTGCTCTTGATGGTACTTTACTTGATGCTACAAAATCTACTCGTTATCGTAGTGTTGTAGGAGGTCTTCAATACCTCACTATGACGCGTCCTGATTTGGCATTTGCGGTGAACAAGGTTTGCCAATACTTACATGCTCCCCGGTGTACTCATTGGACTGCTGTCAAGCGGATCTTGCGTTACGTCAAAGGAACTTCTTCCCATGGTTTGGTTTTGCGACCTGCGTTGAAGTCTCCTGACCTTTTGTCTGCGTTTTCTGATGCGGATTGGGCTGGTAATTCTGATGACCGGCGATCCACGGGAGGCTATGCTATATTCTATGGTGGTAATCTAGTTGCTTGGAGTGCTCGAAAACAGGCTACTATCTCTCGTTACAGTACGGAGTCTGAATACAAGGCACTTGCTAATGCTACTGCAGAGCTCATTTGGGTACAAGCCCTTCTTAGTGAACTTGGAGTCTCTCAAAGTAGTCCACCTGTGTTATGGTGTGATAACATTGGAGCAACTTTTCTCTCTTCCAACCCCGTCTTCCATGCTCGAACTAAGCACATTGAAGTGGATTTCTATTTTGTCAGAGAACGGGTTGCTCAGAAGTTGCTTCAAATAAGGTTCATCTCTTCCAAAGATCAATTAGCTGATATCTTTACTAAACCGCTGCCACTACCACTATTTCAATCTTGTAAGCGCAATCTCAATCTTCATGGACCGATTGAGATTGAGGGAGGGTGATAAACTATATGTTGTATTGTACTAGGTCTCTCTAGTTGTAGCTGTAATAGGATCGGTATCTGTATAAACCGAATCATGCACTAGTTGTACTGTACCATGTAATCCCCTACTATATAATACATGACGCCGTGCCCATGAGGTGCAGTACGGCTTACCCAATACCTACCTCGAATTTCATGCCGATCAATTCAGCCTAATGCTTGGCATATATTCTTAATGAAACTATAGCTGTGTACATCTAAATTGCAGCTCCCTTACGTTCTTGGAAGGAAAAAAATGATTAACCCGTCAAAGAAATCCTGCTAGTTGTTGTTATTCCTTTATTTCGTCATTAAACTATTAGTAAACATAAGTTTGTCCCAAGAAGGAAGCAAAAAATAATAACCAAGTGTCCTAACTAATCATCAAACATTCAAACATCGGTCAGCCACTAACCACTGTATACATAATAGCGTCTCGCTATCCCTTTCACTATTTTTTTCCATATCAGCATGCACGTAGTGACAAGCTGACAGCAACTTGCTGTTTTCCACAATAATTCTGCGGTTTGTTCCATTCCCAAATGAGTTGGCAGCTTAACTCGTAAAGATATCTACTCTCGGTCATGAGATGCTGCCTGATTAGATGCTTCTGCAGTACCAATCATCACTTGAGTTGAGTTTGCAGCAGGTTCCTACCAGCTCTGAACAGGAGAGATCATATAACACAGTAGCCTAGATATATATCTGAGTTGCTACGTGCTACACCTACATATGCTGGGAAATTCACCATGTGCACGGCAAAAATATCCAGGATTCGTGGGATAGATTTCTTCTGATCTTGCCAAAGAAATAGCCCGATCGGCAAGATAACACCGAGGGATGCGTACTAGGGGTGGATATCGAGCCAGATCGACTCGACTCGACTCAACTTGTAAATACTCGTTAGTTAATGAGCCAACTCAACTCAGCTCGTTAACTAAACGAGCACAAGACCCCAACTTGGATCGACTCAATAAAAACTCGAGTTGGCTCATTAAACTCATTAAGCTCGGTAATAAACGTCAGCAACATAAACGTGTATGGCGGGAGTAGTCCATAATATAACATAAAATTAAATATTCAAACATTGCTTAACAAATCATTTCCAATAGCATAAAAATTGACAACATGATAGAAAATATCCGCTAGATATGCCTACTGACTATACTCCTGTGTAGGTATGGCCTAGATAATGTGGGCATTATAGATCTAAACTTTGTGTTGCATGTTGATGAACGAAAACATTCAATGAACTAGCTCATTAATTAATGGTTGTAGGCATATTACGAGCTACACGAGTTTAACGAGTACTCGCAACTCGACTCATTAAACTCGTTTTCTTAATAAGCAAGAAATGTCAGCTTGGCTCAACTCATTAGTGTCCGAGTTCGAGCCAAGTTGAGCCGAGTTTTCGAGTACTCATTAAACTCACGAGTTTTGAGTTTTATTTCCAGACCTAATGCGTACGCGTGTTCCAAGGATGAGCAAACATGGATGCTATTGTTAAGTGTATATCTAGTGTGTGTATTCTGGCCCATAGAGGCCCAGCCCATGTAACATGTATATCTTCCTCTCACGTTCAATAGAGAAATTAGTTCGGTTGTATTATTCCAAACCTACGTTAACATGGTATCAGAGCTGGGCGCCCCGTCGCCGTCGCCGTCTTCGCCGGCGTGCTGACTCCGGCGAGCGCACTGACCGTCTCCATCGCCGTCGCCGTCGCCGTCATCTCCGTCGTCGTCTCCGCGGCTTCGCCGCCATCTCCTCGTCGTCTTCAACGGGGTCGTCTCCGCGCCATCTCATCGCCGCGCATCGTCGTCCCCCGGTCCAGCTCCGCGCCTCTCCGTGCATCTCCGCCGCGCATCGCCTCCTCTCCAGCTCCGCGCGTCTTTGCGCATCGCCGAACTCCATCTCCGCGCATCGCCGAACTCGATCTGTGAGTGTTGACTTATCCGGTTCCAGTCCCGGAATTTTCCGGATTTTATTCCGGACCGGCGAAAAAGCTACTGGACTCACCCAGTTTCGTCCGGATTTCGCCCGGTTTTGACCCGGAATTCTTTCCGGATTTTTCCGGTGTCAGTCCCGGATTTTTCCGGACCTGAATCCGGATTGTTCCAGTACTAGTTCCGGATTTTTCCGGACCTGAAACCGGATTTTTAGTAAGTTGTCTTGCTGCTGCTGCTGTCCAATTCTTTACTACTGTGCTGCTGTTGTCTGTTTGCTGCCATGGCGAGGAATGAATTTGGGACAGGTTCCATGTCTATTGACATCAGGCTGGATGGCTCAAACTACAGGGAATGGGCTTTCTCAGCTAGGACTGTTGTGAGAGCTGCTGGTCTTGCCTCTCACTTGACGGATGATCCACCTACTCATGATGATGAAGCAGCAAAGTGGAAAAGGCTGATGATCGTGTGATGGGAGCCTTGGTTCTGGGTGTTGACCCTTCTCTCCGGATGAGTCTTGAGCATCACACATCAGCCAAGGAAATCTGGACATATTTTGAGCAGCGGTATCTTCAGCCTAGTGGTGCACTTCATTTCTCCTTGCTGCAGAGTGAGTTTAAACAGTACTCAGCAAAATGACATGTCCATGGATGAGTACTATGCTGCCTTCACCCGCATTAGTGGCCAACTTAGCTCCATGGCTCCAAAGAGCAGCCCTGGTTGCACATCTTGTGTGGCTAAGGAAGAATTTGAACAACGAACACTCATGTACCAGTTTGTGATGAAGCTAAGGCAGGAGTATGAGAACATCCGCACTCAACTCCTTGGTCGTACTACTTCTCCCACTTTGACTGAGGCACTTGCTAGTCTGATTGCTGAGGAGACTCGTCTTCGTTCTTTGGCTACAACTTATACACCGTCTCTACACAACAGTGTTTTGGGTTTTCCTCACCGGACAGGTCCTCCCAAGGCTTCATATCCGTCGCGACCTCCGTCGCGTGACTTCTCGCGTGACTTGTGCACACATTGCAAGAAGAGAGGACACAACATGGCTGGTTGTTTCCAGCTTCACCCAGAGTTGTTAGCTCAGTTCTATGCTAGACGAGCAGCGCTTCAGGATCAGCAGTGTCATGCACCTAACCGTGTTCAGTCTCAGTTTGTGAGGCCTTCTGCTGCTGTTGTCACTGAAACACCAGCAATGAGTGTTTCTGTGTCTGCTCTCTCTCAGTCTGCTGTGGTTCCAGTTCAGCCTTGGTTATGGACTCTGGCGCCTCTTTTCATGTGACATCAGATCGCTCTCAGCTGGTGTCTTGCCAGCCAGTGAAGGATGGTGCATCTATTCAGACTGCTGATGGTACATCTTGTTCTGTTACCCATCAGGGTTCTCTTTGCACATCGAAGTTTACTGTTCCGGACATCTCTTTTGTTCCTCAGTTATCCATGAACCTTATGTCTGTTGGTCAGATTACTGATATGAACTATTTTGTTGGTTTTGATGCCTCCTCTTGTTATGTGCAGGATCGTCAGAGCAAGAGGATCATTGGAACTGGCCATCGCCGTAGAGGATCCACATCCCTCTACATCCTTAACAACTTCTACCTTCCTTCGGCTTCCACTGCATCGTTGTTTCGCTCTGCAGCATCTACATCAAGTTCTACTTCGTCTCTTTCGTTTGCCCAGTGGCATCATCGTTTAGGTCACTTGTGTGGTTCTCGTTTATCTACTCTTGTTCAACAAGACGATGTTGCAT
This sequence comes from Poa pratensis, assembly GCA_947311845.1. NCBI lineage: Eukaryota > Viridiplantae > Streptophyta > Magnoliopsida > Poales > Poaceae > Poa > Poa pratensis. The sequence continues at coordinate 148,914 of CAMZMU010000125.1, forward strand.
ACTCAATTCTCCAGTGTGATTCGTGTTTTTCGTTCTGACTCTGGGAGGGGAATATATGTCTACATCTTTTCGTGAGTTTCTCTCTTCTGAAGGTACTCTCCCTCAACTTTCATGTCCTGGTGCTCATGCTCAGAATGGTGTTGCTGAACGCAAGCACCGACACATTGTTGAGACAGCTCGCACTCTTCTAATTTCATCTTTTGTGCCTACTCAGTTTTGGGTGAAGCTATCTCGACTGTTGTCTACCTTATCAATCTCCAGCCTTCTTCTCGTCTTCAAGGCAAGTCTCCTGGTGAGATTTTGTTTGGTTCTCCTCCCACGTATGACCATCTTCGTGTTTTTGGTTGTATTTGCTATGTTCTTTTAGCGCCTCGCGAGCGTACCAAGTTGACTGCACAGTCTGTTCAGTGTGTTTTCCTTGGCTATAGTCTAGAGCATAAGGGCTACCGTTGCTATGATTCTTCTGCTCGTCGCATTCGCTTTTCTCGTGATGTTACCTTTGTTGAGGATAAACCCTTTTTCTATTCCCCTTCGACTCAATCTTCATCATCAACCACTTTAGAATCTACCTCTTTTCTTTCACTTCCACCTATTTTTTCAGATGATTCTGCACCTGATCAGTCTTCGGATTCACCAGCTCCTCCTCTAGCTAGTTTTCCTTTTCATTATAGTCGTCGTCCTAGAGTTTCACCAGATATTCACTCATCCATTCCTTTGTCTTCTCCTCCGGCCAGTACTATTGATCCTTGCACTGATGACTCCTCTCAGACAACAAGGTATGCTCTTCGTGATCGCTCCCCTCTTGAGATTCCTAGCAGATATCGCAATGATTTCTGTGCAGGAGCAGCTTATGAGCCTACTACTTATCAGGAGGCAGTGGTGTTACCTGAGTGGCAATTGGCTATGTCCGAGGAGCTTGCATCTCTAGAGGGTACTGTGTCGTGGTGGGATCATGGCAGATGCCATGGGTATGGCTTAGTTGGGGCCGAATGGTCGTTGGGGGAATCCGGGGAGGGTTTATGCACTCAAGATGTGCACAAGCAAGAACACGCAAGAAACCACAAGAACATGAACAAGAACCAAGAAAGCCAACAACTCAAAAGACACCACGATGTACCCAGGTTCGGGGCCTTCGTGAGGAAGTAAAACCCCTACTCCTGCCTTTCCTCTCTCAATATATCAGTGTAGCTCTCGGTACAAGGTGCTCCTCGAGCTGTATGATGCTGCTCAAGTGAGAGCTCTAGATGGAAGATGAAACTATGAAGGGGAAATGAGCTAGGGTTTCGCCGTCCTCCTCCCTGGAGGTAGAGATGCCGCATATATACACAGGCCGAAGTACATTTTACCCCTGCCTACAACTGACAATGGCATGGCCAAAAGGTAGAAGACAAGCCTCTGCCTCCTGCCAGCTCAACGGCCGAACTGTCAGGCCAGCCAGGCCTAGCTTTCCTCTTCCGGTCATACTTCAGTAGCCTGCCGAGGTCTAGCCTGTAGACCTTTCCCGAAATAGCCGAGTCAGCTCCTAGGCCCCCGAGCTTCCGGGAAACCCGTGGACGGACCTCGCCGTCCTCTGAAGCCTCGGGCTACGAGCTCTGCGGCACCCGTGACTCCTCTGACATGCCTCGATACTTGCTGCTAACCTCGGCTGGCCGGTCACTTATACGTCGGGCCACGCTTCATCTTGGCTCGGGATACTCCGGATCCTACACTCGGTAGATAACACCTTGTTCTTGTGGTAACTAGCTGACTGCCCCAAGGTTCATACCTCGGAGGCCATACCTCGGATGATTCCTCCGACGTACACCTTACGTCGGATGACGCCTCCTGCGTCTTTGCTTAATTGCTACCTCGGACGGCTTACAGCCTTAACCTTACATGTCTTTACCTCATCTTTAGCCTACCCGGGGGTAACCCCCCGACAGTAGTCCCCGAAGCTGATGTGGTCTTGCAGCCTCGGATGAAAGGCCGCATCAGGTTCAACCCGAAGCCACATGCGCTACAATGTTTGCAGGTTACCGAACCAACACTCCGAGAAATCCATCGGTCTGTTCCTCGGACCATACTGCTTTTCCGAAGTATCCGCCGAGATCTCGGACGTCAACTCCTCGATTCCTGCATCCTTACTGACTTCGGTCAGAGAACACTGTTCACGTGTCCCATCCGTCACTTCCTGGTCCACGATAGTCAAAGCACTCGAGTGCTTTCCACCACGCGGCCCACGTCAGCGGAGGTTTCCCGCCTGTGCCGCTTCGCTCTCCAGTAACCGCGCCGCACGACGGTTTGCCTCCTGCAACCGATCCTGTGGCCTGCTTGTCCACCGCTATCTTCGTGCCACGTGGGCATTTGTGCACAAACGATCCCACTCGCCGCTCCGATAACCGCGCGGTAGTGCGCAGTTACCGCCCGCGGTTATAAATACGGGCCCAGGGCAGTGCTTCCCTCTTCTTCCTCATTCACTCGCCGTCTCGCCTCCATCGCAACCAGTGCCGCCGCTTCCCGTTGAGAAGAAACGCGTTCCCGCCGCCGCCGACGAGCAGTTCCTTCGTCGCCGCTGCGACCGCGTCACCGGCGCCGCCCTCAGCACCTCGTTTTCACGGTATGTACTCCCTTTCTTGATACCCTAGGCATTGCTCTAGGTTTCTTCCTCTTCGCGCTTTGGTTCTTCATATGTTCTTGAATAAAATCTATTTACCCCTCCGGTAGATCTTACTCGCATACTCTTTTGGGTAGAAATGGTTTCATGCCTCGGATAGATGTTCGCCTAGCATAGATATGCCTCTATGCACATAAGATAGCCACCAAACTCCTCCTGAGTTAGCCAAATATTGTACTAGATTCCAGATTCCCTTTTTCCTTTGCTAAACTTCTGCGCATTCTCTGCAGATTGACTCTGCCGAGATGTCTCCTCCTGAGACTTCGGAACAAACCGAGGTTCCAGACCTCGAACTGGAGGTCGGAGAACGAGCCGGCTGGGAAGGTTCGGATGTAACTCCGGACGAAATCCAGTGGCTCAGGGCGACTCGGCGGATTCCCGCCGGGGTAGAGTGTCGCCTGCCAGAGGGCGAACTCGAGCCTCAAGTCAACAAGGGGAACGGGTGGTCTTCGTCGCGCACTTCCAGCGCGGCTTCGGACTGCCCGTTAGTAACTTCTTCCGGAGATTTCTCGACAAGTTCGGACTCCAGGTTCATCATCTCCCCGCCAACGCCATCACCACTCTCTCCTGCATCGTTTCCTTCTCTGAGGGATACCTCGGCCTCGAAGCCACGGTAGACCTCTTTTCTCGCTACTTCCAACTCAAGCGGCAAGTGATCCCGGATCCAAAGAACAAGGATCTGCCCAAGCAATTAACCGCCTGCGGAGCTGCCACCATAGCTCCTCGCCGAAACTCCATCTTCCCACGTATCACTACTCCGGACACCGTTCGCAAGTGGCTCCGGACGTGGTTTTACGTGAAGAACTCCGGCGAAGAGGACCTCCTCAACCTGCCGGCGTTTAACCTCAGCCCTCCTACAGAACAGCTCAACTGGGACTACACTCCCCCTCACACCGGCGAACTCAAGTCCATCCATGGGTACATTGCGAAATGGCAGGACCCGGAACCCCGGGAACGACGGGAAAGTCCTGACGGCCGACGACCTGGCCTGCACATTCGTGAAGCGCAGGGTCTCCCCTCTCAGGCGAGGTCTCACAAGATCTGCCACATGAGCGGTCTTTATGACCCCACCCGTCATACGCACGTTGCACTGGACAACGCCGCGGTAGCTCGGCGAGTCCGAGCTATCACCAAGTCCAAGATCTCCGACGCTTGGACATGGGGAAGGGAACCCCACTACCGGACCAATCCAGCGAAACAGGTACGCTATTCCGACGTTTTCTTCGATACTTCTTTACCACCGAGGTCTTGCTACCGACGTTCACCTTGACAATTTTTCTTCCTAACTCCTTTTCATATGTCTGCCATACAGCTGTTCGCCCGCCAGACCGCCGAGGATGGAGTCCATCCTGGACCACTTCGGCAAGGATCTCCCTGTCGAGGACCCACCATCCAACGTGGACCCTGACGACGAGGATTATATGCCCATTGCCTCGGCCCGCATCACCACCGCGGGTAAGCCTCAAGCACAAGCTTCAGTTCAAGAGATTTCGGATGACGAGGAGGGGTTCCTCGTCATGGAACCAATAAACGCGGTACCTCTCTCCCGCCTTCCTCACCTTCCGAACTTTACTCCAGCAACCAGCCGGAAACGCGCTGGTGCCGCAACTTCGGCCGCCGAACCATCCGCCACTGGAGCCTCCGGACCCACTGAGGCTCCGGTCAAGAGACGCCGGCTGAAGAAGTCCGGACTTCCTCCTCATGCCCGGGGGGGCAAGAGGTTTCCTACCTCGGATGGGTAATGCTTTGCTTCTATAGCCAACAATGTTTGTTGTTTAAACATATTATCTCGGTATTAACACTTGACCTTCCTCTTTTCGTTGCAGTGCCCCCATAGACGTGGATCAGGAGGTATCCTCCATGACTGCACCCGTTGGTGCCTCTGAAGCCACGACCACCCCGACGAACTCTCGCCCAGGATCTCCACCGAGGTCTGGCCCGGCCTTGGGGAAATCTGCCCCCACCCGGGTCAGACTTCTCCGCGTCCTCAAACGGATGCCAATCGCGCCAGAACTCCGGCTACCGCCTTGCCGGAGCCTCGACTCTCCCCCCGCAGCCAGACTGCCCGCAACCAACAGCAGCAACAGCAGAAGCAACAGCCCAAGCAGCAGCCCCAAAAACCAGTTCGCCAGACTACCTTGCCGTTGGAGAAGGGCAAGGAGAAAGAAAAAGAGACGGTGAAGTCTAAGGTCACCCCCAAACCAACATCTGGGTCTGGCACCCTGACTATTTCTTCTCCCTCAAGGATGCAACCGAGGTCTCCTCCCCCGGTGACACGCCGAATTCCTCCATTCGCCGCACCCATTGATGAGACTGCCCCTCCGGCCGAAGAATATGCTCGGAGGGCATCTCTTATATTGGATAACCGGCCTGCTTCAAGCTCCGAGGCTACTTTGGCCTTGGAGGCCTCGGTTAGGGGCATCGAGCAGGGCGGACCGTGGGGATTTCCTCCTCTGCGCACTGACAGTGACCAGAGCCTCGGCTCCTTGGAACACTACAACGCAGACTGGAATTCTGCAGACATGGACGAGGTCTCTTCTGCCTCCTTGACCACCCAAGGGGACGAGCATCCTGCGGGAGCAGCCCTGCGCCCGACGCATGCTTGAAATGCAAACTTCTGCTTTGCTTGCTACTCGAGCTGTCAACGTAAGTTCCACTTTCTTTACTTTCATGCAGTATCTCCTCTAATATCCACCATCTCCAGTCCCCGAGATTCGAGGTAAACTATTGACGCTCCGCCGGAGTTAAAATTGTTTGGCTTGAATCTTAACTCTCCATTTTCATCCGACGTATCCAATCCATTTTTATCTCACTTTAGCATGCACCTCGGGTACGAGTCCCCGAGACTCCTGTCGAGGCATACCCCGGCAACATTTTCCCAAAGAGTTGACTCCGAGTCCCCGAGACTCTTGTCGAGGTATAGCCTTTCTAACCGAGCTATATTTTTCTTCCTTGCAGAATGCTATGAACGTTCGCACGGATATCTTCCATACCCTCCTGTTTGACCACAAGAAACTCCACGACGAGCACAAGGCCGTCCTTGCAGCGAAGAAAACTTCGGATGACCAGCTAGCGCAAGAGAAAGCCGAGGTAGCTCGTCTGGTAAAGGAACTGAAGCGCATCACTGAGCTGCGGACGTCTGAAAAAGAGCAGCTGCAGGCGGAAAAGGCCAGTGTTGTTGAAACAGAGAAGAAACTTCGGGAGGATGCCGCCAAGGAACATGAGAATGCGCTCCAGTTAGCCGAGGCCCGCGCCACCTCGGCCACCGAGGCTTATGAAGCCCTTCAAGCTTCGGTTAACCAGCTCCTCCCGACGCTGGAACGCATCAACCAAGAAATGGACAGTAAGCTTCTTGCCCCCCTTATCCTTGCTTTGTCCTCAACATTACTGGCTCTTTGCCGAACTGTTTCTTTCATTATTAACAGGCTATCCTTCTGCAGAGCACTTCACCTACACCCAAATCTCGGCCCGCAATATCACTGCTCAGCACAGGAAGAGGCGTAACGAGACGAACCCCGACTGGACCATTGAGGACCACATCGTGGCCATCAAAGCTCGGATCCATCCCTTGAAACCATTGGGTCCGAACTCCTCGACGCAGGTCTGTCTGCTTTCCGAGCCTTATGGCCTCTTGCCGATGCTCCCAATACTACGCCCGAGCTCGCCGCCAAGCTTCGTGAAGCCGAACAAAGACTCCGAGAGTGGCGTTCATCTTCAGCTCGCGCTGGAGCTGATGCCGCTCTCAAATTCATCATGACTTGGTGCGAGAAGATTGACCTCGAAAAGATGGACACTCTTCGCCGAGGCTCGCCCTGGTCCTCGGACCCAATTCTCATCAAGCGCCGCGAAAAGATGGCTGCCTTCTTCGCTGGATATGCCAACACAAGAACTTGAGCGAAGGAGACACCTACTCCGACGCCGAGGATGACGAGCCAGAAGAGGAGGAATACGAAACAGAATCCGACGTCGAGGCCGAGCAAGGTGACGACGGTGAAACCCGCGAAGCAGAAACCGAGGCTTCTCCACAACCTGACGCCGAGGTTACTGCCGACGTTGCCAGCACTTCCCAGGCTACCTCGGCTCCGGACGAAATCCCTGCTGCCTCGGCTGTTGCCGACGTAATTCCTGATGCCTCGACCTGAACTTATGCTTGGCCAAAAAACTTCATTAAATCCCCGGTATGCCGGGACGCAGATGTAATCAAACTTAAGTAGTTCCTTTGCTACCTCTATTACTATTATGCTCATCCGAACCATGCTTTTCTAAGCTTTATGTCGAATCCTTTTGAATGATTGCTCGAGTTTACTTTCGTGTTTACTATATTTGGCATTCTTTGCTCTTGTCTGCCATTCTGGCGTTCGACAGTCGAGTCACAAGATTGTTGTTCATAGCATACAGTACTTGGTAAATTCCGAGGTATGTTTCAAAGTCATCCGACATAAAAAAGAAGTAAAAACAGGGGTTAGTAAACGACATATGCCGAACTGTCTTTTTGGACCGAGTCCCCGAGTTCATTTTCATGTTTCCCATGTTCTTTCGTCTTTGCTCTTGACTGCCATGCTGGCGTTCGTCAGTCGAGTCACAAGATTAGTTACATAGCATACAGTACTTGAAGTTTGAGACGAGGTTCAAAATAGTTCGGCATACGAACGAAGAAAGAGTACAACAAAAAGAAACATGCAATCATAAGAGCGAGGCAGTCCCCGAGCTCACTCTCGAGGTGCCGAAGTTTTTATTAAAGATCAGCCGAGGTACATACATTATTCTTCAACAGTAGAAGGGTCGGAGTAGAGCTACATTCCATGGACGCTGAAGCTCCGAATCGGGTCTATCCAGCCCATCTCCCCTTGGTCCTGTGCATCTATAAGATAGTATGAATCATTGTGCAGAGCTCGGCTCACAATGTATGGTCCCTCCCATGGAGGTGACAACTTGTGCCGACCTTTGCTGCGCTGACAAGCCTCAGCACTAGGTCTCCTTCATTAAACTTTCGGGGTTTTACATGCCGGCTTTGATAGCGTCGGAGACCCTGCTGATATATTGCTGACCGAGATAAGGCCAATTCTCTTGCTTCCTCAAGCAATCTACAGCATCTTCCCGAGCTTCTTTAGCCTCGGCTTCTGTGTACATTGCCACTCTGGGCGCATCATATTCAATGTCGGTTGGCAGCATTGCCTCGGCCCCATAGACCATGAAAAATGGCGTATAGCCAGTTGATCTGTTCGGTGTGGTCCTTAGACCCCACAGAACTGCTGGTATCTCATCGATCCAACACCCCGGTGTTTTCAACAGTGGTTCTATTAGCCGAGCTTTGATTCCGGCCAATACCAATGCATTTGACCTTTCTACTTGCCCATTAGCCTGTGGATGAGCCACCGAGGCTACATCAAGTCGAATTCCCTTACTCATGCAGAACCGAGCAAACTCTCCGACAGCAAAGTTCGTGCCGTTGTCTGTAATGATACTATGAGGATATCCATATCTCAGGATTATTTCCTTCAAAAAGGTCACTGCCGTATGACCATCCACCTTTCGGATTGGCTTCACCTCGATCCACTTAGTGAATTTGTCCACCATCACCAGTATGTGAGTCATATTGCCTCGGGCTGGCTTGAATTCTCCCACCATGTCCAGACACCAAACTGCAAAGGGCCACGTGATAGGAATGGTCTTGAGCGCCGAAGCTGGCATGTGCTGCTGCTTGGCGAACCTTTGGCACCCTTCACATTTCCGAACTATATCTTCTGCATCGGCATTGGCGGTGGGCCAATAGAACCCGTGCCGGAACACCTTGGCCACCAGAGCTCTTGTGCTGCAATGATGTCCACATTCTCCTTGGTGGATCTCTAAAAGCATCTCCTTGCCTTCAGCTGGTTCGACACACCTTTGCAACACCTCGGTCACACTTCTCTTGTATAGCTCCTTGTTGATGATGGTGTATCCCTTAGCTCTCCTCTGGATTCTCCTTGCCTCGGTTGTATCACTTGGCAAACTTCCATCGGCTATGAAGTTCATGATCTGCTCCGCCCACTCCGGCACTGGATGCAGAGGAAAAAGCCTCTCATCTATCTCCATTGGTTCGGTCGCCATGATCTCCTTCATGATTTCCTCCACCATTGCTCGGCCAGTCCCCGAGTGTTGGTGCGAAGTCCCCGGGTCAGACCCGAAGTTCCCACCATCTATCTCCATAGGAAAGGCTCTATCATTCCTCGGATACTGCGAAGCAGTCCCCGAGTCCGGCCAAACGCATCCGACGTCTACCTCCATAGGAATGGGCTCAGACTCCGAACTTGGCGGTAAGAAAATTGACTCAGAGTCAGGCGAGGGCTTGATTGAAGGAGTTCTCAAATGGTTCAGTGCTATCCCCGGTGGCACCGGTTCTTTGGATGAACCGAGCTTAGACAATACGTCGGCGGCTTCATTCTCTCCCCGAGGTATGTGCTTGTACTCACATCCTTCGAAGAACCCAGACACCTTTTGCACATGAAACCGATACAACTCCATGTTCGCATCCAATGCATCCCAAGTGCCTGGATTGATGCACCACCAAAGCTGAATCGCCGAAGCATTCTATACGCCGGACACCTATCTCCTTTGCCACCTTGAGCCCATGGATCAGGGCCTCATACTCCGCCACGTTGTTCGACGCCGAGAAATGGATTTGCAGCACATACTTCAACTGGTCTTGCTTCGGCGAGGTTAGGACTATGCCAGCACCTAATCCGACCTTGGTCTTGGACCCATCAAAGTGCATCTTCCAATAATTATAGTCCGGCAAGGGCGGCTCATATTGCATCTCGGCCCAATCGCATAAAAAGTCCGGTAGCGCCTGCGACTTGATTGCATCTCGCCTTTCATAATGCGGAGTATATGGAGATACCTCGATCGCCCATTTGGCAACTCGCCCAGTTGCGTCCTTGCATCCGATGATCTCCGAGATTGGAGCATCACATACCACCGTCATGGGATGCTCTTGGAAATAATGCTTCAGTTTCTTAACCGCCAGGTATACTCCGTACGTCATCTTCTGGTAGTGAGGGTAGTTTTGCTTCGACGTGGATATCACCTCGCTCAGGTAGTAGATTGGTCTCTGCACCGATTTGCCTCCTTCGTCTCGCTCCACCACCACTGCAACACTTACGACCCGGTTTGTAGCCGCAATGTATATCAACATCGGTTCATTCTGCAAAGGGGACGCCAACACCGGAGCAGTGGACAACATCTTCTTCAGCTCATTGAACGCCGCGTCCGCCTGCGGGGTCCAAGTGAAACTGGTACTTTTCTTCATAAGTTGATACAATGGTAAGGCTTTTTCTCCTAGCCGACTTACAAACCGACTTAAAGATGCAAGGCATCCCGTGAACTTCTGCACATCTTTTAAACAGTTCGGCAACTTCATTCTTTCGATAGCTCGGATCTTAGCCGGGTTAACTCTATACCTCGGCTCGATACGAGGAAACCGAGCAATTTTCCAGCCGGGACACCAAAGGTGCACTTGTCCGGGTTAAGTTTCAACCGATACTTTCTTAAGTTTGCAAATGTCTCTTCGAGGTCTTCGATGAGAGTATGCTTCTTTTTAGTTTTGATAACAATGTCATCAACATACACTTGCACATTCTTGCCCATTTGAGAGTGTAAGCACTTCTGCATACACCTTTGATAAGTTGCCCCGGCATTTCTCAAACCGAAACACATGACACGATAGCAATACGCCCCGTACGGGGTAATAAAGGCAGTCTTTATTTGATCATCAGTGTTCAGTGGGATCTGGTGAAAACCAGAATATGCATCAATAAAGACAACAGCTCACATCCAGCCGTAGAATCGATCACTTGATCAATCCGAGGTAAAGGAAAGGGATCCTTCGGGCACGCCTTGTTCAGGTTGGTGAAGTCAATGCACATGCGCCACACCTTGACTATCGCCGGTTCGTCCTTCTTTTTCTCCACGAGGACTGGATTAGATATCCAGTCCGGATGCAGCACTTCCATGATGAAGCCTGCAGCCAGTAACTTCGCCAATTCTTCGAGTACCACCTTTCTTCGGTCATCTGAGAGCCGCCGCGTCGGTTGACGCACTGGTTTCACCTCTGGCCGAACAAACAAAGAGTGCTCTGCCAACTCCCTCGGAACACCTGGCAGGTCTTTAGCCGACCATGCAAAAATGTCCCGATTCTCACGGAGGAAGTGACAGAGCGCGCTTTCCTATTTCTCGTCCATGCCAGCACCAATGATGGCGAAACGCTCCGGGTTCTCCGAGTCCAGCGGGATTTTCTTGGTCTCCTTGGGCACCTCGAATGAAGCGCTCATGTCCGGAGTAATTAGTCCGGACATGCCGAGCTGAGTAGACTGCGCCATTGCCACCACCTTCTGAAGTTGCTTCTTCTCCGCCGCGATCACCAAGGACTCGGCTAAACTAGATCCCGCCGAGGCACATTGCATAGCCTTCTTGTAGTCACCAGAAATGGTTATTATTCCCTTGGGCCCCGGCATTTTCATCTTCAGGTAGGCCACATGAGTGGAGATCATGAACTTGGCCAAGGCTGGCCTTCCCAGCAAGGCATGGTAAGGGCTCTGCAAGTCCACAACCTCGAACTCAAGACTTTCAACTCGGCTATTATCTCGGGTACCAAAACCCACGTCGACCCAAATCTTTCCCATAGGTGCACAAGAGACCCCGGGCACAATACCGTGAAACGTACAGCTGCTAGGCTGCAACTGGTTCGGTGAGTATCCCAGCTTGACCATGGTGTCTCGGTACATGATATTTATGGCACTCCCATTGTCCACCAAGACTCGGGTGAATCTCACATTGTTGGTCGGCCCACAGAACGTCGGATCCACCACCAGTGCATAGTTTCCAGGGCTCGGCATGATCCGAGGTGTATCTTGCCTGCTCCAAGTGATCTCTTGCTCGGACCAATTCATGTATTTCACCACTGCTGGAGTTACTGCATTCACCTCCTTGGCACGCCTCAGCATACTCTTCTTATCAGTTGACTCAGTCACAAACACCACGTAACTCTGATGTACTTCCCTATAATCATTACCGGGGTTCTCATACCTCTGATTCTCAAAGGACCACGTTTGGCTTTGACCGGCACCACCGTTGTTGTTGTTGCCCTGGGCACTCACTGCATTCACCGGTTTCGCCTGCACCATCTTCTGGTTTTGGGCCGCATGCACCGGGGTTGAATTTGCTCCGGTTAAGCTCTGATTCTGCGCCGCTATGGTCGGCTTATGCTGCTGCTGCGCGTTCGGATATTGAGGTCTACGCCATTGGTTCGGTGGCCCACTCCGGTTTGTCCCAGCTTTCGCCCCTTCTGCAGCGGTTCGGTGATGAAAACTACACTGCAGAGTGGTATGGTTGGGTGTTTTGCCATTCCTGCCATGATAGATACATGGCCCATTCACCAATGACTCGTAAGTCACAGGTGGTCCGGCCTCCTGCCATGCTTCGCACCACCTCCCTGATCTGGTTCTGGTTCGGAGTCCATGCCTGACCCTCAGTCTTCGGTTTCTGGGCGCCTCCAGGTCCGGACTGACTTGGGTTTACAGCATTGACTTGGAAATCTGGTTCTCTCCTCTTTTGCCCGAACTCTTGACGGTTATCAAACCTCGGTCCGTTGTTGCGATTGTTCATCGGATTCCTCCTGTTCCGGGCATTCCCATCCATCAGAGGCTGCATCGGATCGCCAAGGGCATAGGAATCGCTATCCGAATCGTCTCGGCCAGAGTCTTTGGCATATCTCTCTGGAGCCTCTGCCACAACATGCTACCATACCGACATCCATCAGCGAACCACGCTATAGCCTGTGCTTCGATAACTCCTTCACAGGAGTTCCGAACATTGCTCCACCGAGTCAAGAATTCTCGGTCAGTCTCATTGTCCTCTGCTTGCACGCCTGCAAAAGCTGAGGTCGGTTTGGCCTCTTGTAAGTGCTGGCGAAGTTGCTATTGAATGCCTCCTCTAAATCCAGCCAGCAATTGATGCTATTCTCCGGCAATTGTTCAGCCAGATCCGAGCAGGACCTTCCAACATGTGCGGGAGATACCGGACCGCCCATCGGCGATTGCCCCCCGCAATGTATACTGCTGAAACATAATCAGCTAGCCAATCTTGCGGCTTGGTGCTCCCATTGTACGGCCTGGTACTCCGACCCAACTGAAACTGAGACACTGGTGGAGGTGGTTCCTTCATGATCCGAGGTCCAAAACACGCCGGACCAGGAGGGCCTTCCTCTTCCAACCTCTCGGACTTGTAAATCCGATCTAGCTTGTATCGCGCGTCACCTGTAGGCAACGTCCGAGCTCCGATACGCTCTCCCAATGCACCATCCACTCTATAGAATCCAGCCCGCTCCATGGCTGAATTTCCATCATCATATCGGTCGCCACCTCGACCGACGCTCTTCGGCTGCGGAACATACTCCGGCTCTTGCTGATGCCTGCGGGGGCTGAGGTGGTTTACCTCGGCCAGCCGACGCTGCTTGCCCACCGTTTGATTTCCCTGAGCTGAACGGCCTTTAGCTCGGCTTGCATCACCTGGGCCGGGGTCTCCATTGGCTCGGCTAGCGTCACCGACCTTTTGCTTTCCAGCTAACACCGGATCGTACACTTGCAGCTGCATCTCCTTGTTCCGACCTGAAGTGACACTCCGGGCACGTTCGGCTCCTCCGACGTGTGGAGACGAGGCTTGCCCCTTGGACCCCTGGCTAACTGGCCTAATCGAATGGACCGCCTGCGAACCGCCAAGCCCGGCCTTGCGGAGGGCTTCATTTTGCTTGCTGGCCACATGCACTAACTCATTGAGCCGCTTCTGCTGCTCACGCCATGCATCTCCGGTCAACTCCGATAGCCCGGCCCTTACTGCTTCGGCTGCTCTAAGGTTCTTAGCTGGTGAACTATACACCGGCCTACCAGTAGCCGACCTGCTACTTGTTGCCTTAGTCGAGCTCGAGACTGCAGCCCTAACCATCTCCTCATAGAGGTCCTTGCCTCGGTTGAACAGAGCAGCTTTCTTACGCCGCACAACCGGAGTAAAACCATCCTCTATACCATGTGCATTGTACTCCTTCTGCTCCATATCGAACTGCTGCTAGCCTCGGCCAGCAACCGAGCTTCTCTCATCACTCTCTGGCGCTCTGCCTCTAACCCGGCCACCGTATGCTCCACACTTGCCTCTACTGCGAGTGGCCGAGCTAACCTATCAACGATAGATTCTAAGGGAAACTCTTCCCTTGGCATGCCCAACTGCTCATTCTGACTAGGTTTCTCGTACGGAAACTTCGCCGCCCGACCTGATTTCTCAGGCAGCGCGTTGGTGTCGCCTCCACCTCGGCTAGCGCGACTTTGCCAGCATCCGCCTTGCTAGCTGCAGGCTGGGTACCAGCCACCATCACCTCCACACACCTCGGAGGGCGAGTAACACGTTGGCCCAAAGCCGCCAGGAGTGGAGTTTCGTCGTCCACGAGCACCTGCTCCGGGTACTCGCGAACCACCTCGACAGCAACGTATGTGGGGACTGCCGAGCATCATGAGGAAACCATTGGTGGGGAAAGGCTTGCCGGCGAAGCACCCGCATTGTCACTCACAAAGGCAACTCGCCGATGTTGGCAACAAGGCCAGAAAGAACACACTCAGAGGAGCCCGTCCGGATGGAAACTCCACCCAACGCCTCAATCTGCCCCACGGTGGGCGCCAACTGTCGTGGTGGGATCACGGCAGATGCCATGGGTATGGCTTAGTTGGGGCCGAATGGTCGTTGGGGGAATCCGGGGAGGGTTTATGCACTCAAGATGTGCACAAGCAAGAACATGCAAGAAACCACAAGAACATGAACAAGAACCAAGAAAGCCAACACAAAAGACACCACGATGTACCCAGGTTCGGGGCCTTCGTGAGGAAGTAAAACCCCTACTCCTGCCTTTCCTCTCTCAATATATCAGTGTAGTTCTCGGGTACAAGGTGCTCCTCGAGCTGTATGATGCTGCTCAAGTGAGAGCTCTAGATGGAAGATGAAACTATGAAGGGGAAATGAGCTAGGGTTTCGCCGTCCTCCTCCCTGGAGGTAGAGATGCCGCATATATACACAGGCCGAAGTACATTTTTACCCCTGCCTACAACTGACAATGGCATGGCCAAAAGGTAGAAGACAAGCCTCTGCCTCCTGCCAGCTCAACGGCCGAACTGTCAGGCCAGCCAGGCCTAGCTTTCCTCTTCCGGTCATACTTCAGTAGCCTGCCGAGGTCTAGCCTGTAGACCTTTCCCGAAATAGCCGAGTCAGCTCCTAGGCCCCCGAGCTTCCGGGAAACCCGTGGACGGACCTCGCCGTCCTCTGAAGCCTCGGGCTACGAGCTCTGCGGCACCCGTGACTCCTCTGACATGCCTCGATACTTGCTGCTAACCTCGGCTGGCCGGTCACTTATACGTCGGGCCACGCTTCATCTTGGCTCGGGATACTCCGGATCCTAACCTCGGTAGATAACACCTTGTTCTTGTGGTAACTAGCTGACTGCCCCAAGGTTCATACCTCGGAGGCCATACCTCGGATGATTCCTCCGACGTACACCTTACGTCGGATGACGCCTCCTGCGTCTTTGCTTAATTGCTACCTCGGACGGCTTACAGCCTTAACCTTACATGTCTTTACCTCATCTTTAGCCTACCCGGTGGTAACCTGATCAGTCTTCGGATCACCAGCTCCTCCTCTAGCTAGTTTCCTTTTCATTAAGTCGTCGTCCTAGAGTTTCACCAGATATTCACTCATCCATTCCTTTGTCTTCTCCTCCGGCCAGTACTATTGATCCTTGCACTGATGACTCCTCTCAGACAACAAGGTATGGCTCTTCGTGATCGCTCCCCTCTTGAGATTCCAAGCAGATATCGCAATGATTTCTGTGCAGGAGCAG